>JASCZW010003265.1:0-189150 GCA_034211315.2 Aedes japonicus | reverse complement strand
AGTTGAGACTTTATTCATCAATTTATAGTTACACACTTGAGTGAGATTTTGATTTCCTGTACTTTTAGACATAAAATTTCTGCAAGCTGAAGAGAATATTGTCACGATCTTCGAATAATCTCAATTTGGCTAAGAGGAACCAAACCGCACCAGATAGACAGAAAACCAGAGTAATTAATCAAATTTACACAGAAAAATGACACGTTACATATTAACTGCTCACATAGAAACATAATCCTTTTTCACGAACATATGATCAATCGACCATTCTCTTTCAAAACTTTAAAACAGGAAAAGTAGTGTTTTTAGAAGAAACATATGGCGAAATTATCAGTAAAATGTTTATTCAATAGTTCATCAAAAAAAACATTAATCATATTTTTTTAGTCAACTGGATGTGTTGTATCCAAATGCTCAAAATTTTTGTTTTTCACCTTTCAACAGTTTTCATTCGATACTATGCTATTCGTTCTCGAAGATTCCCTTTAATCAAAGCTCAGTACATTTCGATCGGACGGAGTTCTGACAAATTTGGTGGATTGCGAAGGATTGGGACAATATTTACATTAGGCTATTCATAAACCACGTTGACTTTTCTGGGGCTAATGGGGGGTTGACCAGTTCTACGTCTATACAAAATTTTTAAAAAATTGTATGGAAAGAAGTCTGAGGGGAGGAGAGGGTCTGAGATTTTCAAAAATGAGTCTATGGTAGATGAACAGGCCCTTATTAGATATAGAACAAGTCCGAGTACTTTTTCAAACAGACGTATCTGATTTTGTTAACAAAGAGTAGAAAGTAAGATTCATGCGTAAATTTCTCAAAACTTTTATCACATTCTCGAAAGTAGCATCACCATCCTGTTAGGGAAATGTTATTCCCTTGTGTTGGAAGCCCTAGTTTGCAGTGATAGTTCTGAGGGTTTCAAGAATTTGATATTTGAATCTACTTCTCCTATTTGTTTACAATCCGATATTATCTGTTTGAAAAAGTTCTCGAGAATTCTGAGCCAAGGTCACAATAGTCGTTTATTAAGACATTCTTCCAATACATTTTATCCAGTTTTGGTGTCAGTCGGTTTTTTTTTTTAAAAAAAGAGACTGTGCAATATCAGAAGTTGCTACCCTTTTACTGATCAGAACTAGTGTAATTACAACAGAGAACCACATAGATGGAGCTTGGGAGTAGTTTACATCTTCAATGTACACGGAGAAAAACAACATACTTAAACGTACAATTCTATGCTAAAACTATATTCGATCTATCTTAGTCATTGGAATGAATAAACCAGGTTTATACATTCAAAAGAATATATCAACAATATGCATTGCAATGCATATTTGTATTAATATTTATACATACCAATGCATAAATCTAATTTATGCATTGCAATGCATATTTATACAAATATGCCTTGCAATGCATAATTTTTACTTATGAATTGGAATGCCTATTTGTCAAAATTGCGCATAATTAAACTCAAATTTATATAAAAATTAAAGAGGATTATATTTTTTATGTTTGTTTTCTCGTGATTTAATATGTAAAATAAAAGCGAAACCACGAAAATCGAGAACTGGATACTGGAAGCAAACAAAATGCTCTTCGGATAGTTGCTTGCATCTGCCAAGCCTTTGAGGACTGTTTCTTTGGCCTGATCCGCAATCATTTCCACTACGCTGTTTGGTCCATCATAACGGGTTTTGGAAACAATCCGGGAAACACGACAGCAGTTTCCATTTACATGCAGTTAACTGAGGAGTCATTGGAATACTTCCATCCAATCTTATTTCGTCCAGATTTTTTCGTTTTCTTCTGCGGCTCGCCCTAATGACTTGAGGTAAAATGACAATTACAATTCATTGCTGTGTTTCACAGTACACATACCTTCTCGAGCCTGGTTTGAATCCGTTAGCCACCAGCAGTTTCTACATCGGCCGGTGTTACGTGGCGTCCTGAATAGGCATTACTGTGGTTTTGGTCATGTCCGCTAAGGATACTGGTCCGAGTAGTCTCGACGTTTCGGCATTACATGCCATGTTACGGATCAGGGAATATCGAAATTGTCCATTGATTGTTGGTTCCAAACATTTCGAAATATGTGCCAAACAAAGGCCTGGTATCCAAGGAGCACTAGTCTCCGGTATGGTTGGCCTATTGTTATATCAATTTTAAGGAAAGTCCTGCTCTACAAAATATCATACAGATGGAATACGTTTTGGCCTAGCCATCGCATTACTCCAAAAAATTCATTGTTCCTGAATCCGATAATATCTATGCCCCACCACAACTGATTATAACAATTACGTCGCCTAATCGAGCCTTCTCTAATTTTGATTCTGGCGTTAAATAACAATAACTGGAGAGACACGAATTGCAAACAGTTGATCAAGGCATCAGATTCACTGCACCTGATTGTTACGTCAGCCACTTACCCGACATCAACGGAAGCTTCGCCGAACAACTGATTATGACTGCTCACATTCACTTTTCAAATGCTTCCATAAATCAGATCTTCTTCAAGTATGTTTGACTTGACAACTTCATAAATAAATTACAAAAACCGGCAAGCTTGTCTCTGAGCAATATTTGCACCGTTATATAGCAGAGCCATCACGTTTAAACAGACAACTCAAACATTACCGAAACGATGCCTATCTCTGTTGGGCGAGCAAATAACTCCTCCTGCCGAGAACACTCAACATATTCTCTCGATTATATAGCACGATATCTAGCTCTCCCAATACGATTCTTCGAAAATCATTACCGATTTCCCAGAAATAAATAACAAAGAGTTGATAACAGAACAGTCATTCTCCATGCCTTTATAATATATATATAAGAAGTACCTTTCTGCTAGAAATCGTCATTGAGGAGACTAGCGTTTCTGAACATAAAATCGAGGCATAACAGTTACATATTCTCTGCGTTTGTTAATAGTGTGCCATTTTCACGGCAAGAATTTCCAGGAAAATTTGCAGTAAAATCTACCATCTTACTCATGCCTATTGTTACTCATGAAATTTGTCACATTTACTATGTTTATGGTACCTTCAACACTCTGTGTTATATTGATATCTCATATTGATATCACCACATAGTTGATGAGAATGAAGGCACGGTAAATCGAAATGAATTGTATCATATAATATTGTTATACTGCACCTCAAAATGGTAGTTTTAATTTTAAAGTAAGGGAAGTCATCTGGAAGGTCCATTAATATGTCACGCTATAGGAGGATTTGGGGAAAACGTGACATCATCACAAAATGTACTGAAGGTCCATAAAAAAGGTAAAGGTTATAAGTCATTATTCTGCGACATATTACTGATCGCCCTACATCTGTAATGCTTACAGCAACACCTATATAAAATAAAGCTGTCTCAATGCAACGGAATGGGAAAGGCTTCGATGATTATGAAAACAATATCTAAAAACTCACTATCACAACAAATCCAACTAATTAATTGCTTCATTGAACAGAGAATTTAGTCTTGCATTTTCCAAAATAAGAAACGAACCACCTATGCCAATATTCCGTTCTCATCAAAAATTATCGGCGATTACTGTAAAATTTATTCACTAGTCTCGCCGTCAGAGCGATCGACGCTTCAGACCCGAATCTCCTAAATCCTTCCATTGCTTCCATAGATAGATTCTCCACAAAATTTACCCTGTTACCACTGGATGAGCTGCCAACTGTTTCAGGCCTTCGAGCTGTTACTACAACACGAAATATATGTCTACAAAACAAGACGGCTAAATCTCGCAGTAGCGAAAAAGCTCCAGCTCCTTATCTGCTTTCCAGTACTGTCACACCTAGCGATAATCAACAAATCAGGCATCGACACTGAAAATCAGACATTTCATTAATCACGATTGCCGTTTACCTGCAAATTTAACGATTACCAGCCTTTAGATATGATGATTTCACTGGTCAATCAGTAGACACTTTGATCTTCGAATGATCTAAATTCTGTTAAATTTAACTATAAACCGCATAAAAGCAGGCTAGATGTACAGAATTCATTTATAAATTACACATTTGTCAAGAAAATGCAGGATCTAATGTTAGGACATATTTCCTTCATTCCACCATGGCCCAGCCATCTGGATTTATCAAAATGTTGTTATCGCAAAGAATTACGGATGGCGAGGGTTTCGATTGTATTTCCAATGGCTCATTTTAACATAGTTCAAAGGACAAAATCCCAGCAGAGTGAATTATTCTATCTCATTATTGTTACATTGATCATATGAAATTTAAGTATTTACGGTGAAAATTTATGTTGGGTAAATATTGGTTTAAATCATAAAATCTGAAAGAAACTTGCACGTATACGTGATTTAATATTAAAATGGGACGAAGCCAAAGACAGACTGAATTTGATGTTTGTTTGCTCGAGGTAACGTCATTTTTTCACAGGAGGCTATTTATGCCAGTTTTATCTGCATCTGCCAGATTTTATCGACAAAAAGATAAACTTGCACGTCAGATTTTGAAATTAGGAATAGATTGAAAGAAAAGGCCGTCTGACCACCCCTTAATGAATCTTGATGTATTAGTGAACAATTTACTATTGAGCGTTTTCACATCGGTTTTAACGTTTATTTTGTTGATTCGTTTGCGCACTTGTGTCACTCTCTTGTCATTGGAAAGCTGAATTCCGCAAAATAACTGTCGTGTGTATGCTCGTCCACGAAAATGATTCGTTTTTTGCGCGAATTGCAGACGAGCCTAAATAACGTTCAAATATTTGCATTGTCAAATATGTAATTACGTTGTTCGTTACCGAAGTTATGAGTGTATGTCAAAAACGGCTACTTTGGGACAAATATTTGCAGCGTCAATCAATATCTGTTAAACTCTGACTTTCACTGTTAGTCCAGATTTACATTTGCAAAATATAAAGATCTGCCAGATTTACCAGATTTTATATGTGTATACGCCAGATATCTTCAAAATCAATGACAAATTTGCGCTACATGTATTTCATCGATCTACATCGAGTAGCAGAATGCAACGAAGCCTGTCGATACATTATCGATTATTGACAAAGATTTTATTTGCCTTATTGAAAATCGTGAATACTAGTTTCTTCTGAATCTGGGTTCTGACTCCTGGAAATTGCCTCATTACTTTCATTGTTATTAGCATTTATCTGATGAATAGGCAAATATTGATAGATTTTGTATTGCGAGAAATCTACGGAAAAAGCCATTGGGTTTACGTTTGTCAGTTAGGTCCTAGAGAAAATCTTGTCGATTTGCCGTATCTTGTTTACTGAATTAGTGACATGTGCACTTGATTCTCACATACCTGTACGAGATCAGAATAAACACAATGTTAATGGTTACAATGTGCAAATTGCCTATTGCCTGTGCTGATGGCAATTCCTTCATCAGATTTGTGGCTAAAGTTATCTCTCCGACAGACAGCCTGACTACGTTCAATTATTATTTGGATCAAGAATGGCACACCATCGTGTATGATTCATCTACTAGTCCCGTAGAATCATCGAATGATAAATTTTATCTAGATCAACAAAATTAAAATTACCAGACATGAACCTTTGTTATCGTTTCCAAGTATTGCGACTTCAATGAATGTTCAGCGAACACGATAGATGTCAAGTAATATGATTTGAACAGAACATTATACTTTACATTGGCCCGTTTGCCTGTCGGCATTGAAATCTTCTTACGTCTCCACTGGGATCCTCCATCTATCGATCATTACTTCACTCTCCTTCACTTTACATAAAACTAAAGTTGTTGTGAAATTACTGTTATAAATTGATAAATCTGATAAACAGCTTCCCAAGAAAGATTTTGAATACGATTTCTGAAGGACAGTTACAGAGCTGGGTTCAGTTTATGTCGACTGTCTGTGCTGTAGGGATTCTGCGGTAGATACGATGATGCTGTGATTTTTTTCCGGATTGCCACAGAAGAAATCCGAGGGGTTGATGAAGAAAACTGCAATATCATTACATATAATCAAAGGCACTAATGTCTTCGATTATAGCTCAATACCTAAATCAGCAATGCGGAGACGGAAACGGACTGGAAACGGAGTTAAGATTTTGTCAAATTGTCAATATGTCCAATTTTAATAACTTGAATATAATCAGTTTTATCTGACAAGGTAGCCAGATTGCTGCCTGTTTCCGTCACATGGGTTCCGCCGATTTACATCAATGTGTTTGTTCACTCGATGTCTGTTACATCAGCCACCCTGGAGAAGTGGACTGGTCAGCTCGTTTATTCATTAATACTTGCCGATACTGGCTCCTGACTGTACGCTTTAGATCATACACGCTCATCTGCGTAAGTCAATATTGTCATCATGCGCTGCTGCCTGGTATCTCTTCAGACCGCGATAGGATTGATACATTCACTGTTCGTACCTGCTCTCTGTTCATCGTAGATGCCGCGACTTACGAATTCAGATCGCGGCGGCGATGCTACCGCTCGATTGAAGACGAACACTTGAGCAAGACGGGTGGCCATTAAAGAGTTTCGTTGCTCTTCACAAGGATCCTGCTGTCACATCCGCTCACTTCGATGTGTTCCACATATACACGTACGCGTGGTTCATCGTCTCAACACAAAACTCTCCTACAATTATTCACATATTTAAAACATTTACGTCTTGATGCCAGCCGCCAAACAAACACTACGTTTCATCACGCTCCAGCTTCATTTATCAAAGAAATACTGATCATCTTGAATTTTCATAGCCATGAAAAGTGAAAATGATTTTATCCCAGTGTAATGATGACATTTAATTTCCTACGTGAGCTACTGCGTGTCGAGGAGATTTGATGAACAAACAGATCTTCACTCTGTCATTTCGAAAACGAACACAGAGCCCTGCAATGAATGAAGTCCACGACAGCAACAATCACACAGGGACCAGCGGTCTGGTTCACTGTCAGAATCCCTGTCCGCAGCACTCCTGCAGCACAGCACTCCACGTCTGATTGATTCTGCTCATCAAGCTGTTATTTCGACAGAATGATTTGAGCGGAACGGTGCAGCCTGATGGTACATTACTTGGGACGAGCTGTGACTGATGTGCTAGACTGAGCGGAAGAAAATCAGACCTACTGGTCTCTGAGTTAGTCTATGCTTAATAGCAGGTTCACACTACAGTTTAAGTATTACGTGATATGTATGTATCTCATTATCAAATGACATGTACATTATTTCCAGTAGATGTTTAGTTGCTGATATCAATATACTTACATCATGTACATGTTGCAGTAACTGCATTATATGCGGGTAAATTAAATACTTGCTTGACACAATCAAATTTCATCAATGACAGATAATTGATATTCCATTGTGACTATAGGAATTACTTTGTACTGATCGACGTTAAAAATTGAAAAATGTTTACATAGAATATCAACGTATTTAGGTAATGTCCTTCTTCTGGTTATGTTTAGGTCACATCGATTTTCACTGGAGTGAGGCCACATATGTTGCCTGAGCCTAAGGAATGTTCCAAGGTCATGCCTGCTAGGCCCATGTGTGTTGATTTATAAACACAACTTACCTTATAAGTCTCCATGCTCAGAGTTAGATCTCGGGGTAATTAACTTTCGATAATAAAAAATCATTACAAGAGATGATATTCAGATGTTTCCGTCTGGTCGAAATGCCTACAACCGGATTGATTAATCAAACAACAAGTGACAGCAGATCTTTGACTCCGCACTTCAGGTCACTCCACAATACATACAGGATGCTGACTAAATTTAAAGACGATGGAAAATCCAAACTCACAAAACGCATCCGCAACGCACACTGTGGGCATTCCTTAGAGTCGACTTCATTCATTGAGTTTACACCAACCCAACATAACCTCACAAATGAATCGGAAGAAATTTCTGGCAGAGTCTGCAATTTGTCGCCTCTGTTTAATTCGAAAACAAACAAACACGAATGAATTGCTCGCAACTAGTTCCATTCATCAGGATATCCATGATGTCTGATGATATCTCTACAAATGACAAAGAACAAAATTCGCTGACATACAAGTGACACTGTAAATCATATAACTGGGAAAATGATTATATAACTGAATATAACATGTTACTTATGAACTCATGTTAATTGCTAGCAAATTATATCGCTAAAAGAGTACTGAGTAATTTATAAGAATTAAAAGCCGATTATAAATTATGATTTTAAACGTTTCCACTTCTGAGAATCATTAAAGATCTGCATGATATTCAATTCATGGTAGAATACATTAGATGCGCTGCTTAATTTAAAGATGGATTGCGTCTTCTTTGAATCCATTGCCTACACCGGCTTAGGCTCCCAATCATGAATAACTCGAGCTTGAGATTGAATTTTCGGTAATTTCTTGATCATAGTGATCGTCTAAATAGTATATCTCAGTCACATTTGTGATATCAACAGTGCACAGTAAATGATTTTGCACTATATTCTGGTTATATTATTTTGAATTGTACTGGCTAGATAAGAATAATTTATTCCGGTTTAATTCCAAAGAGTATCTAGATTTCTGGCAGATACAGCCATCCATGCGTAGAAATTACAGAATTTCAATTACATACTAGAACTACAAGCTTCAATGATCATTGACTCACACTTCACTTCGACATCACTGATGTTTTCAGAAAGGCTTCGATAACTACCCGTCATCACCCCTTACTATTCAACGGCATTACTATCGTCATTTTCGGCAGATCAACAACTGTCATCTGAGATCTACTAGAAGGATTCAATTATCGACGGCATACATCCGTCGTAACTTCTTCACGACTTGTTATCATGACCACAGCGGGACACCACTGATGCTCCAGGTGCACAAGAACTTCAACTTCAGCGTTGCCCTCTGGCTTCTTCAATTACATCTGGCGGTATCGATGAATGGATCTCTGAATTCTCGATTCACCGGAAGACTACTTGCTCGTTTATTGAATTTTCCAGTACGATACCGATGTCGATCAGACACTGGAAGCGTACTTCCGATGAGCGTACCTGAAACGAACTGATCGACCCGGTGAAATGTAGAACGCAACAGTGGGACATCCGCTATATTTTCGACGGATTATTTGCCGAAGCACAGGCAGACGGATTAACTCTTTGTTGAGTATGCTTTGGGATCAAAAAATTTTGAATTTTGAAACGATATAGAAAATATTCATCATTGAGACGAACACCTTCCAGGATGATTCTGGCACCGGATGAATTACATCAACTACGCCATCATCAATTGCACGCAGGAGTTATGGAATACAACCATAGCAGAGTCCTCGCCATGGTATAGCCACGAAGGACATCAACATATATTCTTCGAAAACCAGAGATCGGTTTCAACGCAGAAACGGAACAGGCGTCTGATTAGTCACAAACCGTACAGGCATCGGTACTGCATCTCGATGATGCGGCTATTGAATTGCCCGGATGCGATATTTCCTACGATTGGAACGACCATGTTTCAACGCGTAACAGCGAGGATTGACGCACAATTACTGGCGGCCCATTCCGGCTTCAGAGCAACATGTTGCGGAACGGTCAGCTGGTTGATCGACGGACTGCTTCCTCAACACCACCATATTGTCGGTTCGACACGGCGAAGCCATGGAACGCACGTCGATGATGGCGGCACAGCCGTTCAGCGGTTACGCGATCGATTCCTGAAAATTCCCATCGGTACGAGTTTATTCAGCGATATGACGCTCGCGGGAAACTCCGTTACGCCACGTTCACCAGAAATCGTCGGACCGCATGAACGAGCGACGGATAACGTTCCATCGCAACGAAACTTCAATACTGTTAATAATCAGAGATAACAGTGAACCATCACTTCGATTCGATTTAACAAACGTCTTTTTCATTCGGAACTGAAGACGATTGAATTCAAAGCTAACACGGGAGGCATTACGATTCTTACCTGACTGAGTATTTCACCACGCAATGCGGGCGTAAATTCGGGTTCATCCAGATCAACTCCAGCCAATTGGAACGGTTTTGCTGTTTTCTCCGTGAGTAAACTGAATCCCAAACATCCTCCAACATTTCACGGCGTTATTCGAACTGATCTACTGGGCTGGCATTGTCCATTGCGGAAGGACTATCGATGAAACTGGCCCCGGTTTTCATGCGATAACTGGCTCTGACGGATCGTTTCCTCAGTCTGTCTACGAGGCTTCCATCATCCGGGAATATACGCCACCTACGATATGGGTCGTTATCGCCGGATCCGACTGTGATCGACCGACAATATGGGACAGTACATTCCGTCAACGTCGCCTGGTATTCCGGCGATCGTAATGGCTATCTAATGCCAACTTACGAGGTCGCGGGGATTGGCACACGCGCCGAAATCACACATTGTCAGTTCTGGAATGAGCTAACAAGGTCTCCGACTTATCCACTGGCTCCACGATACCGTCCGTATCTCGTGCTGCATGCGGCAGATGAACGTAGGCCGCTGGATGAAATGACTCTACTTTGTTAACATCATCGCATCGCCTGGCCACTATCAGCTGATATCCATATGACGCTGTCTTCACGGATCGGTACATCAACGTATCGCGCCTGCGCTGCCGCGAAGGTCACGGACAGTGAATGCACGACGCTCAGCCGATTTGCCCAGGCTTCGCCGAAACATTCACGACTGCCATGGCCAGCCGACGCCGCCGCACGCGGGTAACATCAGTCAACGGCCATGGAAGCATGATTACGCCCGAGGATCGGCGCTACCGGCCGCGCTCTGTTGCCGAGCGAGCGGATCTACTCTGACGATTGTTTGAAACGAGCACTCATCGCGGAGCCAGCGGTCTCCACGCCAACGCACATCCCGAATCACTGGATCATGTTCTCGTCTGGAGTAACGAGGCACAATCGGTTACGACGGCGCTGGACGCCGCGTGGTTTTGAGGCAAGGGAGGAGCGAAGCGGGAGGGTGGATTGCGACAAATGTGGTGCATTGACTGAGAGATCTTAATTTCAGAACGGTAACGAGGGTCTATTTGGAAACTGGAGCAGCAATGACAGATGGCGTTGTTATAGACTGGTCTCGAACCACTGGACCACATCATCTTCAAGCAATGCATTGCAAGATATCAGCCTTGAGCTCATCGGTACATTTGTCCCATTTTCGCAGGATGTTACCGGACAGGAGATAGTGAAAATATAGCAGAGCCAGTTGCTTCAATAGAGAGTCAGACGTCCAGTTACTATGAATATCAATACTGGATCCGGAATCGAGCCTACCTCCCACTCAATGAGCACGATAAGAGATAATACGAGGTGCGGCGAGTTACACGCTGGCAGCGACGCTGAGTAGGAGGATGCACTCAAACCATCATGATCACATAGATAATGAACACTGGCGGAGTTGGCGAACATTATCCTGCCGTCACAACGATAATGCCAGCGGCCTGCGGAATCCTGAAATCAGCTCATGGTCACATGTTCACCGCATGTTTCTGGAGCGTAATGAAGGCTCGTCTGATGGTAGATAATTCGCCGATATCGCAGTGGTATACGGGGATTACATCACGAATGTCTGCGTAGTATCGCCAGTGAACTGGCCATACCTGTTCACGCGTCTAACGAGAGCTTCACCATTCAGGCGCCAGTTTTCATTGCCGACTATTGGATTACGATGCATACACTTCTTTGTGTTACACCCTGATCATGCACGTTTGCGGTTTGATGGTTTCGAGTTTAGTTGAAGGATCTGACCGGCGTTATTCCATCCCGCTCAGGTTCGCTTCGTTCCGCTACGCGACGGAAGAATGATATTCATACATCAGCAGTGCCGATATGACGCCATGCGTACAATCACCATGAATACTGGCTGAGAACTGACATTCAGCTTGAACTGAAAAATGAACTGACAAGAAGACATCCTTCGAAAAAGGAGGTGAATATAGAGATAGTTGTCAATGATCTAATATAAGAATGATACTGATCAAAACAACTAGGTCATATCGCCGGTTGACAGACGTTATTAGTGACCATCCATGTGTTTAGCGAGACACTATCCACCACACTTGACGAGTTCTCCAACGCAGTTTCGAGCGGAGCCTTTGCTGAAGCCCTACCTTCATGGAATCGGCTGCCATTTGAAGACAACTTTGCCACGTCCAGATAGTACATCGGAGGCTAACCGCAGCTTCCTTCACCACCGAACATTCTTTAACAGCTCATCACCGCTCAAGTCGGTCTCCGTAAGAATGGGACAGCCGGTCAACGAACTCTGCTCAACTCATACCAGTTTATAAAAAACAGAAACTGTGCCATCGATATCGCATAACAAGACATCATAATTGTCATCGGTTATTTTACAAACTCCTTTAAGGTTCTATCGCTTAGATAACAGTACGACGTTTTACTTGCAGTTATAGCTTAGCGTGTATTTAGCGATAAGCACAATGGGTGAAATCACAAAAGATATTCGGTCGTAATCAGAAATGTCGTGAATAGGCCTCTTCTTCTTCTATTACTACTATTTCTATAGTTCATACAAGATAGTAGCAGCGTCGACAATGCTATCATCCAAAAGGTGAGCAAATATTAGCTTCGATACCTGAGAGCAGTATTACTTTTCAACCCAACAGGTGAAACCGAATTAGCAGCACCAAGATAAGTCGCCACCACAATGCCTCCCGTCCGAGCTGCGTATTCCGGTTCACCTGTTGGGTTGAGAAAAGTATGCGAAAAATATGGGTACACAACGCATCGAGCCAATATTTGCTTTCCGCACTTTTTGGATGACCAACGGGCATTGTCGACGCTGTTGTTGCACAAACATGCTGGCCCTGGTTTATAGAAATAGTAGGCAGAAGAAGAAGAAGAAGGCCTATTCACGACGGCTCTGAATTACATTGAACTGACTCTTTTTTTACTGATTTCCACCATTGTTGCTTATCACTAAATACACACACTTAAGAGGTGGACTCATTCGCTACAGAAGTAAAAAAACGTCTGACTTACCAGCCCCATCTACTTTGATAGAGACCTTGCACGAAAAAGAAGCGGTTTTGTAAAAATAACCGAGATGACTTAATTGTGATGTCGCGACTTGAAATACCTGACTCTGTCGGATGGCTGGTTTCTCTGTTTCTTTTTTTTATAAACTGAGGGTATGGGTTTGAGGTATGAGGTTCTAGACCTCGGTTGACCGGCTGTCCATTCTTCGGGGAGACCGACGTTTTGGCTGAGCGGTTGATTGGGCTGTTCGCCCCCACCGAAGTAACGGCCCTGGTGGTGGAAGGAAGCTTGCGGTTCCGAAGCCTCCCGGTCTTCACTGGTTGACCGGCGAGTTGTCTTCGGTGGCGAAGCTACTGTTGCGACTCGATTCCGCTGAAGGTAGGACTGCGGGCCCCAGTGAGCGCGTTGGGGACCCGATCAGGGGTGGTCTGGCGGACAGGTGCCTCCGCTAAACATGGATGGTCCTGCTCCAACGTCGTCCTCTGGTCCGGAGGTCAGCCGGCGACGACCTAGTTGTTTTTGATCAGCCATGTTCTTATGTTGGAAATCATTGACAACTTTATCTCTATATTCACCTCCTTCCGAGGATGTAATGCTCTTCTTCATCAGGTCCATTTTTCGGTTCAAACTGAATGTCCGGTTTGCCAGCCAGTGGTTCATGGGTGTTGTACGTAGCGTCGTATCGGCGCACCTTCTTGATTGTGTGGTCATCGTATTCCGCTTCCATCGCTGGCCAGATTGCGAAGCGTGGTTCGCGAACCTGAACGGGATGGAATTGGCATACGCCAGTCGGATCCTCCTTCAACTTGCGCTTCCGAAGCAATAAACACCGCAAACGATACACATGATCAGGGGCAACATTACAGCGAGGACAATGCCAATGGTAATCCAAGCGGTTCGACGAGTATAGAAAACGGCGCCTAGATGGGCGAAGAAATCTCTCGTTGGTAGACGCGTGAGGGTTTGAGGAGGTTTTGTGAGATTCGCAACGATACTTACGCAGACATTCGGTAAATCCATACTCCGGAATATCCCATACCGTTTTCACGACAAACTCGACGGGTATCGCCTATCAGAACGAAGCCTTCGTTACACTCAAAGAAACGCGCGCCCCTGGAGTGAACATGAAGCTTGACTTCCGCCCGAAGCGAGAGTTTCAGGGATTCCACAGGATATAGTTCGCCTGAAAATTGAAATATCGTTTAACTGACCCGCCCATGGACTATTGTTCGCTAACTCACTCATTGTTCATTACTCTGTATGTTGATCGCGCTGGAATGGTAGTTTTTGGTGAAGTGCGCCATCTCCTACTCAGCGTCACGCCGGAATCGAACCGGCATTGGTAACTCTCACCGCACAGCTCGTTGTGCTCTCTCTATATCGTGCGTTCGATTGGGAGGTAAGAATTGACTCGGTTCCGGACGGAACTCCGGCGTGAACGATGTATTCGCAAAGTAAACTGGACGTCCTACCGAACTCTCTGGTAAAGCAACGCTCTGCCTATATTCTCTATCTCCCTGTCCGATAACATCCCTGCGGAAATGGAACAAAAATTACGATACAGTCGAAACTCAAAAAACTCCCAATATCTTACAATGCATTGCAAAATTGTTGTGAATGTCTCCGAAGTGGTTCAGATTAGGTGCTATAACAACGCCATCTGGCCGTACCAAATCATCCTGCATTTGCCAACTCCAGTTTCCAAATAGACCTCTCGTTTTTATTCTGAAATAAGAGACGTCCCAATCAATATTTTCTCTCACCCAATCCACCCTCCGTTGCTCGTACTATAAAACTCCACGGCGTGTAGACCCGCGCCGTCATGAAGCCATTGTTCTCGACGACTTCCACCCCCACTCCGGACGAGAACATGATGACGACTTCCGATTGATTCAGGATGTACGTTGGCGTGTAGACCGTAACTCCGTGGAAGTGCTGGAATTTCAAACTCTGTCGATCGAGTAGATCCTCCGTTCATCGGCAAACACGTCCAACCGGTAACGCCACTGGGCGTCCCTCGGACGTAATCGTACTTCGATAACCGTTGACGTGTTACCACGTGCAGCAATCGACGTCAGCTGAGTTGCCATAACCGGTCCGTGGATGTTTCGAGCAACCTGTTCAAATCGGCCCTGAACGTCGATGCGTTCCTCGTCCGTTGTTGCCTGCGCAGCAGCACAAACTCACCATTCCGTTGAAGGTGTACTGCAGTCCGTCGAAGGTGACGATATGTGGATCTCCGAAGACTGCGGCCACTCCTGGTGATTGGTAGGCGATGCAGTCCTGCGATGGTCTTCGCTCGAAACGGAATGTTTCACATCCAACGGCCTGTTCATCCTGCCACATGCAGCACGAATAGTACGGACGGACATCGTGGAACCAGGTGGATAGAGTCGGAACCTTGTTGGCTTCGTTCCAGGGCATTTGACCAATGTTGTGATTTCGGCGTGGTCTTGATCCCCACATTTGATCGTAAGACAGCATTAGGTAGCCATTACGATCATAGCAGCACTGCTGTTCGGAACCCTGAGACGACGGTTGACCGGATCGTACACAATGGATGGCTCCGCGGTGATGCAAACAGGTTGGATTAGTGTCCCGATCACAGTCCGGATCCGGCAGGTAACGACCCTTATCGTAGGTGGCATGTTCCAGCGTGCAAGGACAAAGCGGAAGCTCGTGGGCAAAGTTTCTGAGGAAACGATCCGTCAAGAGCCAGTTGTCGCATAAGGCTCGTGGCCAGTTTCGTCCGTGGATTCGCTCCCACTGTGGACCAAAGTACCAACCCAATGGAATCGGTTTGGACCAAAGAATGCTGCCGTGGGAAGAGGAGTGTTAGTATGGGAAGTTGTTCGTTAGAGTTCGGTTTACTCACGGAGAAACGCTTAAGCCGTTGAACTGCTGCGGATTGGTGAGGTTGATCTGGATGAACCCGAATTGCATGTCCACGTTGCGTGGATTGTCTCTCAATCGGAAGTTAGCTGGAGCAATCGTGTACACTCCCGTGTTGGTTAGCTGAGGTTCAATCATGTCGATGTATTCTAGTTCCGGGCTGAAAAAAAGACGTTTGTGAAATCGAAAATCGAAAAATCGGTGGTTCCGCCTAGCATCACCGAATTGTTGCTTCCCGGTAGCCCCAGAGTGAGATTTGAACGTTTGCATTCAGATTTGTCGTTAAATTATACCGATTCCATGTAATTCTAATCTCCGACGGATTTCTACGGTGAACGTCGTCCGACTCGAAGAAGATCCGATCCTGTAGCTGTAGCCGGGTTTCCACGAAGTAGCGTCCTCTCCACTTGAATCGCTCCGTACCGATGGAGATTTCGAATCGAATGTAGCCTTGTGCCTTCAGGAACGGCTGTACGCAGATAGCTCGATTCGTATCGACGACCGTTCCGATAACTTCCTCCGTGTCGAACCGACAAGCTATACGGGTGGTGTTTGAGAGGAAGCAGGGTCCAGTGATGTTAACGACCGTTCCACCCAACATATTTCCAGACTCCGGAGCGAACACCAATGGTAGATGTGCCGCGTCGATATCCTTGTTACACGTTCCAAGCATGATCCGTTCGTCAATACGGAAAATGTGCCGTCCAGGGAACCCATTAGCCCAACCACGTCCCGTCAAGTCTCGCAGTACCGATGCCTGGCTGTACGGTTTGTATTCGTAGGCCTGTGTTCCGTTTCCTGCGTTGAAGCCGATCTGTTGGGGTTTCGAAAAATTATATCAACGTTGTCACTGAGTAAGCAAATGAACCTACATAAGCGGGGACTCCTCCTTCTCCTCCGGTTGTGTCTCCACCGGCTTCCGTATGCGATGACCAATTGATGATGGCGTAGTTGAAGATGGCGTACGTGTAGACTTCATCAGTTGCCAGAATCATCTGGAAGGTGTTCGTCTGCAATGATAGAATAAATTTTCTAAGTTGATTGTTTCCGAAACTCAAGATCACTTGATCTAGCATACCCTAAACAAAGAGTTATCGATACCGCCAGCAAAGCTCATATTCTTCCACGTGGTGATAATCGCGTGCTTCGGCACAAACGTATCCGATCCCACGACTCCTCGCGGATGTCCCACATGACGCGTTCACGCATTTCCACACCGGGTCGATCGGTTCTCGTTTCAAGATCACCGCTCCATCCGGAAGTACACTCCGGGTGCTCGCTGATCGACATCGGTACGTGGATCCTACCGATTCGGCACTTCGGAGAAGAAAATTCCAATAAACGAGGGATCGTTCCGCCGGAGACCAATCCTTGATTGGGAAGGACGGCGGACAGGTGTAGTGCTCCGGTGGATCGGAGAATTCAGGAATCCGTTCATCGATACGCGGGTGTAGTTGAAGCGAAAGCCGAAGAACGGCGGCTGGAAGTTGAAGTTCTTGTGCACCTGGGGCATCGAGGCGTGGATGTCCCGCTGGTAGTCGCCGATGTTCTCCGGGCCACCCTGATTATAGAATGGGTAGGAAGTTGCGACGGATCTGGGCCAATCGTGCCGGTGTGATGGTGTAGGCTGGAGCCATCCTTCTGGAAGTTGGGCGGATCCTTCGGTTGAACCGGGTTGTTCAGATCTGCCAAAAGGGGGAGAAATGACGATGAGTAATGGCGCTGGATAGTAGGGGTTGATGACGAATAGTTATCAATGCTTTTTCGCAGAAAATTATCAGTAAGTGGCTGATAAGAGGTGGTGAAATCGGACGGAAGGGTGAGTCAATGGCAATCGTTGAGCTTAGCTAAGTGCTAAACGTGTGAGGTCAACTTCGGTGGAAGATGATTGTAGTAGGATTGGTTCTACGCAATGGTAGTGGCGTATCACGGGAAATCTGAATGCTTCTTTGAATTAAACCGGGTAAGTCTATTCTTGTCACAACCCATTTTAGTTCAAAATAATGTATAACCAAGAATATGGTGCAAAAAATCATTTGCAAATGTTTTGAGCTATTAGTTGCCTTGTGATTTGATGTTTACTTTTGTTGATGTCCTAAATGAACTATTTGGAATTGTACTATTTAGACGATCACTATGATCAAAAAGTACCGGAAATTTGTAATCTCAAGCTCGAGTTATTCATGATTGGGGCCTAAAAGCCGATTGTAAAACAATGAGTTTCAAAGAAGGCTTCTCTACGAATCCCAAAACACTCTTGCAAATTGAAAGCAGCATCTGGTAAAGGAATGTTCTGCCGTTTAGTATAGTTGAATATCATACGGGTCTTGTGGTTACTCAAAGAGATAAATCGTTCAAAATCATAATTTATAATCGGCTTTTGGGCCCTAACTATAAATTACTCGAGAAATGAACCACTCTTGCTTGATAAAGAAATTGCTCCTTAGCAGTGCCTTGGGTTTTCATAAAAATATTTATGTGCCAAGTATTCCAGTTTACTATGATGTTTTTCCCCAGTTTTCCATGGTTACCGCTGGGTTACCAGGCGTTGTATGTCAACTGAATTTTGTTTTGCTGCAATAGAATTTGGCAAGATGATGCTTCACTAGTGAACGTGTGGTTCATCCCGATGAATGGAATTCAGTTTTGACAGGTATTCGCGGTTTGTTTGTTTTCGAATTCAAACAGATGAAATAAACAAACCACGGACTTCTGCCAAAGAAATTCTTCCGATTCATTTTGTGAGGTTATGTTAGGTTGGTGTAAAACTCAGTGAATGAAGTCGGCTCTCAAGCGGTCACCCACAATTGATACGTTGCGGATGCGCTTGCGTGAGTTTGACAGTTTTCCCATAGGTTTTCTTTTAAAATTTAGGTCAACGCATCCGCAACGTATCGGTAGTGGGTGACCCTCAAGTGCGTGGTCCAAAATCTGCTGTCACTTGTTGTTTTGATTATCAATCGGTTAGCAGGCATTTCATTGAGACCAAATCTGGAATATCATCTCTTGTAATGATTTTTTTATTATCAAGTTATTTTTGAATCCTAATACGAACATGGAACTTATAGGTAGTTAATGTTTTGTTGCCTGAAAATCCACGCTTGTGAACCTAACGAGCATGACTTATCAAGACTGTTCCTTAGGCTCAAAAGCGTGGATTTTCAGGCAACATAATATTGACTACCTAAAAGCTCCAAGTGAAAATCATTTGATAAATCTTTGACCGCAAACATAACCAGAAGAAAGGACATTTACCCTTCAAAGTACGTTGATATTCATTTATGTAAACATTTTTTTCATTTTTAACGTGAATCTCGAAATGCCAGAAATGAAATTCTATAATTCACAATGAATATCAATTATCTGTCGTGATTGAAAATTTGATTGATAATCAAAACAAAAGTGACAGCAGATTTTTTACCCGCACTTATAGTACGTTCACACTACTGCTTATATTACATGATATAGAGTATATTGATATCAGCAACTAAACATCTAGTTTTACTGGAAATAATGTACATGTCATTTGATATCAAGATGCTCTATATCACGTAATATGAAGCTGTAGTGTGAACGTTACTATTAGCATGGACTAACTCAAAGACCAGTAGGTCCCGGGCAACATCGATTTTTTCTTCGCTCAGTCTAGCACATCGGTCCCAAGCTCGGTCCCAAGCTTAATAATGCGCCCCTTTAATAATGAACTCACACGAACACACCTCAAATATTCTGTCGAAATAACACAGCCAATCAAAACAAAGGCGCAAATATGAACAGCAAGGTGCTGGCTGCAAGGTGTACTGGCGGACCAAGGGGTTCCACAACGGTGAACCAATTTCAAAACCGCTAGTTGCATATTGATTGTTGCTATTAGAGCAGACTTCATTCATTGCAGGGAATACAATGTTCATTTTTCAAAGAAATGACAGAGGAATTGAACTCGTTTGTTATGTCTCATCTATGACACGGTAACCATGTATTAAGGAAAGTTAAATGTCATCATCATTACACTGGGATAAAATCATTTTCACTTTTTCATGAAAACTTTATGAAAATTCAGGCTGATCCGGGTATTTTTCTTCTTTAACTGACATCTGTCCGAAACTGGAGCGTGATTGAAGCATTAGTGTTTGTTTGGCAGCTGCTTACATCAGATAAGCTGTTGTGTTTTGCTGCATTTCATCATGAATAATTTCATTGTGCTAGGAGTTTTTGTTGTTGAAATTTGTGTTTCCACACTATTCACATTAACTTATGTGGGTTGCATCGAAGTGGGCAGTTTTCTGTGACAGCAACGTGGGACATTCGACGTCACTTGTGAAGGGAAAACAGCAGAAATAGTTTGTGTGGCCACCCGTCTTAGCTTAAGTGGTTCGATATTTAGTAAACGGCAACACTCCTTGCCCGGTGCTAGGTTCGTAGAATCACGGCATCTGATGGAACGGAGAGCGAATTTGCGAACGATCGTCGGATGGCATCAATTATCGCGGTCTAGGTGGGCTGGAAGGGATACCAGATAACAGCGCATGATCCTAATATTGACCGCACAAGTGAGCATTATTGTGATCTAAAGCATTACGGATCAGGGAACCAGTCGGCACAGGCGACAATATCGTCGTAGCGAAGTGTGACTGTTAGTCCGCTATCCAGGACAACCCCGAGATCCTTGATGTGCTGAACGTGAGTGAAGGCTCAAACGCAGTGATATTAGAAGCGGAACAGTGACGGAAGCGTGGAATGGCCCAATCCTGACTTAACCTGCTTGTCAGATAAAACCGATTGTATTCCAAGTTGATTAAAATTGGACATATTGACGTAATTTACGATAAATGTTAACTTTCCGTTTTCGTTCCGTTTCCGTCCACATTGCGTTTAGGCATTGAGGATATAATCGAAGACGATTGGTGCCTTTTTACGATTATATGTAATGACGTTGCAGTTTTCGATACTCAAACCCATCAGATTTCTTCAGTAACAGTCGGAAAAAAATCACAACCTTATTCTTCAGATCATCATCAGCAATCTGCCACCAAGAATCCCTACAACGCAGGCAGTTAGACGTAAACCGAACCCAGCTCGTAGTAACTGATCGCTTCGGAAAAATCCGTGTTGGATCAAAATCGCTTTCATTTTTAGAGCTGTTTATCAAGGTTATCAATTTATAACAATAATTTCTAATAACTTTGGACATGTACAGAATGAAGGGAAAAGTTGGGAAATGTTTACTGCCACTCTTCCTGTGCGTCGATAGATGGAGGATCCTTGAAAGTGGGCGGTAGAGATTAACCACCGACAAACCGACATGAAAGACAATATAAAAATGTCTTAGTACGTTTCTGTTCAAATCATATTACTGACATCTATCTTCGTGTTCGCTGAACGTTCATTGAAGTCACGAACACGCTTGGGAACTTGATAACAAGGTTCATGTCTGAGCAATTTTGGTCACATTTATTTGATCTAGATATAAAAATTTATCATTTAATGATTCTACAGGTTTTTGACAGCAGATGGGATCGCTGCACATTTGAATCGGTCGTTATACATTCATGATCCAAAATAATAGTGAACATTGAGTCGGAACATACCGGTTTGTCGGAGGATTAACTGTGCATCGTTTTTAAATCCGCAGTGAGGGGTTGCCATCAGCACAGGCAGCAAACAGTTTGCGCATTGTGGCCATTAACACTGTGTTTATTCTAAGTCTCGTTACGAATCGAAACGAGTCAAGTCGCTTTGTGTCCACCTAATCTCCAGTAAACGAACGCAGTGGCAAATCGACAAAGATTTTTTTCTCTAGGACCCAACTGACAAACGTAAACAATGGCTTTTTTCCGTGAATTTCTCGCAACACAAAATCTATCCACATGTTACTTGCCTATTCCATCAAATAGAAGGACTCTTGTTCTTCGAAATGGCTGTGGTAGATTAATGAGGCAATTTTCCAAGGTCAAATTTGTATTCAAGGAAAAAGCTATTGTTCACGATTTTCAGTAAGGCCCAAATAAAAATCTTTGTCGGAAATCGTCGATATGCATGAACGTCGACGAACTCTCGTTGCATTCTGCTACCTCGATGTAGATCGATGAAATACATGAAAAGCAGGGCTGTCATTAGTTTTTGAAAAATATCTGGCATGTCACATATAAAAAATCTGGCAAAATCCGCGCAAAATCTTATGCAATACACGGATATAAAAATCTGGACTAACAATTGAAAAGGGTCCAAGAGGTTTAACAAATATTGATTGGCCTTTAACAAACAAGTTGTCCCAAAATTAGCCGTTTTTTTGACTCACACACTCGCAAACTTCAGTAGCAGACAAGCGTGAAATTACACTATTTGACCAATACCAAATATTTGAACATTATTTGACCAAATATTTGCCGTCTACCAATTCGCACAAAAAAGCTACGAATCGTTTTCATTGGACGAGCACTACACACGACAGTTATTTTGCGGAATTCAGCTTCAATATGACAAAGTGACATGAGTGCGCAAACGAATCAACAAAAATAACGTTAAAACCGTGTGAAAACCAATGGGTAAGGAGTTGTTCCCACTAATACATCAAGATTCATTAAGGAGTTGGATTGAACGACGCTTTTCTTTCAATCTGTTCTAATTTCCAAAAAGTCTGACATTCTGCAGGGTTTCTCTTTTTATCTTTTTGTCGATAAAAAGTCTGGCAGTGCCAGGTAGGCGGCATAATGGCATCCTGGTAGCCAAGTGACGTTTTCGAGCGAACAAGCATCAAATTCGGTCTACTGGCAACTTCGTCCCATTTGTTCTATTTTGTATTAAATGCAGCCTTCGTGCGGGTTTCTTTCAGATTTTATGATTTAAGCCAGCTTTATTCACTTTACCCAACATAAATTTTCACAAAAGCTTTTAAATACTTAAGAGAATTTCACATATGATTTATTGGCCTTTTGATAATGAAAATAGAATAATTCACTCTGCACAGGTTTTGTCCCTTTGGTTTGTGTTAAGATGAGCCATTTGGAGAAAATACAATCAGAAACTCATACGTATCCGTAATTCTTTTGCAATGATAACAACATTTTTACTAAGTCATCCAGATAAAAGGCCATAGTTGGGAACAAAGGAAAAAATATGTCCCTAACATTGGGTCCACCGTTTTCTTGTTAAATATTTGTAATTTATCTGTGTGAATGTTTTCTGTACATCTAGCCTGCTTTATGCGGTTTATAGTTAAAATTTAACAAAATTTAGATCATTCGAAGGTCAAGGAGATAATCTGTTCAGTTGACCAGTGAAATCATCATATCTAAAAAGCTGAGAAAATCGTTCATTACACGGAAGTAAACAACAGTAAATTGATTAATAATGTCTGATTTTTTTCGAATTAATCGGTCACCTTGATAGGAACATAATTTTGTTGATTATCGCTAAATTAATGACATATTTGGTACATAGGCCGAATAAAGGAGCTAGGCTTTTTTCCTTTTCGCAAAGATTGCTTAAATCTTGTTTTAATTATACTAAACATATAATTTTAGTGTTCGCATTGCAAGCAGCTCGAGGCCCTGAAAAACCAGTTGGCAGCTCATCCAGTGGTAACAAGAGATTAGAAATTTTGTGGAGGATCTGGATTAACTCGAGTTTCCTGTGGGAAGCATATGGAAGGATTTAGGAATTCGGACAAAAGGGCGTCGGTCCTTCAACTCTCGACAGCGAAAGTTGGGCTGAAAATAAATTTTACAATATCCTTAAATAATTTTTAATGAAACAGAAATATTTAGCATAAATTGGTTCGTTTCTTATTTTAAGAAGAAATACAAAACTAAATTCTCTGTTCAATAAGCTTTAATTAATTAGTTGGATTTGTTTGTGATAGTGAGTTTTTTAAATATTGTTTTCATATATCCATCAACCTTTCCCATGATGAAAGTTCCGTTGCATTCTGAGACAACTTTATTTTATATAAATTGATTTTGCTTTATCTCTAACATTACAGATATGGGAACGTCCATTAATTATGTCACGCAAAAATGTGACTTTTTATAACGCCCCCCTTCCACGTTTTTTATGGACCTTCAATTTTGTTTCTGTATTGATTGTCACGTTTTCCCAAATCCCCCTCCCTCCTTTCTGCGTGACATAATTAATGGACCTTCCCTAGTGACTACAACCCCAAAAAAACCGCAGTAGAAACTACCATTTTGAGGGTTAAATTGAGCGCAAACACCAACAATTTTCACCGGACTATAAATTCGTTTAATTTTACCGTGCCTTCGATTATATCAACTATGGTGCGGTTGATATCAATATGAGGGCTATCAAATATAACACAAGTGTTGAAGGTTTTACCATAAACGTAGTAAATGTGACTTAAATTTCATGGTAGTTTTGAAGTTAGGCATAGTCGGGTAAAATGGTAGATTTTACTACAAGAATTTTTCCTGAGTGATTACAATTGCACCGTGAAAAATAACTTTACTATTAGCAAACGCAGAGCCAATGTGACTGGTATACCTCGATTTTATGTTCAAAGCACTAGTCTCCTCCAATGACGATTTCTAGCAAAGGAAAAATTACTTCTACCAATATATATTATAAAAAAACATAGAGTAACCGTTCTGTTATCTTATGCTGTTATTTATTTCACGAAAATCGGTTAGTAATTTTCCAGAAATCGGTGGTGGAAGAGCTAAGTGTCGTGCACATATATATAATCGAAGAATACTTGTATTACGAAAGTGTTCTCAGCAAAGGAGGAGTTGTGGAACTGCTTTCCTTAACAAAATAGAGCATCATTTCGGTATGTTTTTAAGTTGTCTGTTTAAACGTGTCTTCTATATAGCAATTTACAAATATATTGCTCAGAATAAGCTTGTTGCCGGTTTTTGTAATTTATTTATGAAGTTGTCAAAAAAGTCAAACATACTTGAAGAAGATCTGATTTATGGGCTGTTGTTGAAAAAAGTGAATATTTGAAAACGGTCATAATCGGTTGTTCGGCGAAGCTTCCATTTGATGTCGGAACAGGAGAGTTGTACGGCCTTAACGTCAAATTTGCGAATGCATCTCTATTCTACCAATCAACTCGTTTGCAATTCGTGTCTCTCCAGTTATTGTTGTGCACGCAAGGAAGCTCAAAACCACGAAGAATAACTTCGATTAGGCGACGACTGAGGGCAGATATGTCGGGTTGTGGTTTGAGGTATAAACAATATCGAATTCAGGAACAATGTTGTTGTTTTGGAGTAATGCGATGGCACTTTATCGAGCCAAAACACGTATTCTCCATCTGCATGATGTTTTTTGTAGAAACGGGATAAACATTTCCTTAAAAAATTCGTTCACCCCAGCCAAACCAACCGTACAGGGGACTTTGAATTATGGATTAGAATACCTCACTCGGACATTTCCAGCTTCACTTTCTGCTCAAACTTTCGTTTAACTTTATATTTCATGTTTGGAGTTGTAGTAGAACCAACAATCAATAGACGATTTCAGTGGGGCCATTCACTGGTCCGGCAACATGGCGTAGCTTCTGCCGGAAACTATTAAGAAAACGTCAAAGACTTACTCGGACCGGGCATGATCGACTTAACGGACATGACCAGAAACTACGGACCAGCCTTTCCCTATCAGAAGGGACAGCCACGTAACACCGGCCGATATTAAGAAGCTGCTGGTGGCTAGCGAACGGATTCAAACCAGGCTCGAGAAGGTATGTGTACTGTGAGAAACTTTAGCAATAGATTGTAATTGTCATTTTTACCTCAGGAGTCGTGGGGCGAGCCGCAGAAGAAAACGAAAAAAATCTGGACGAAATAAGATTGGATGGAAGTATTCCAATGACTCCTCAGTTAACTGCATGTAAATGAAACTTGCTGTCGTGTTTTCCCGGATTGTTTGCAAGAAAACCCCGTTATGGTGGACCAAACAGCGTAGTGGGAAATGATTGCGGATCAGGCCAAAGAAACAGTCCTCAAAGGCTTGAATGCGAAGCAGCTATCCGAAGGCATTTTGTTTTGCTTCCAGTATCCAGTTCTCGATTTTCAAATAGGTTTCGCTTTTATTTTACATATTAAATCACGAGAAACAAACATAAAAATATAATCCTCTTTAATTTTTATATAAATTTGAGTTTTAATTATGCGCAATTTTGACAAATAGGCATTCCAATTCATAAGTAAAAATTATGATTAAAAGGCATATTTGTATAAATATGCATTGCAATGCATAAATTAGATTTATGCATTGGTATGTATAAATATTGTACAAATATGCATTTCGTAATGCATATTGTTGATATATTCTTTTGAATGTATAAACCTGGTTTATTCATTCCAATGACTGGATAGATCGAATATAGTTTTAGGCATAGAATTTATGCGCTTAAGCATATTTGTTTTTCTCCGTGTACATTGAAGATGTAAAAGGCACTACCCTAAGCTCCATCTATGTGGTTCTCTGTGTAATTACACTAGTTCTGACTGCAAAAGGAGTAGCAACTACAATATTGCACGGTCTCTTTTTTAAAAAAACCGACTGACACCAAAACTGGATAAAATGTACGTGGAAGAATGTCTTAATAAACGACTATTGCAATGACCTTGGCTCAGAATTCCCCGAGAACTGTTTCAGACAGACGTATCGGATTGTGTAAACAAATAGGAGAAGTAAGATTCAAATATCAAATTCTTGAAACCCTCAGAACTATCATGCAAACTAGGGCTTCCAACACAAGGAATAACATTTCCCTAACAGGATGGTGATGCTACTTTCCGAGAATGTGATAAAAGTTTTGAGAAATTTACGCATGAATCTTACTTCTACTCTTGTTAACAAAACTCAGACACGTCTGTTTGAAAAAGTACTCGAGACTTGGTACACATCTCAATAAGGGCCTGTTCATCTACCACATAGACTCATTTTTTGAAAATCTCAGACCCTCTCCTCCCCTCGTATGACTTCTTTCCATACAATTTTTTAAAAAATTTTGTATGGAGCGTAGACTTTGGTCAACCCCCCCCATTAGCTCCCAGAAAAGTCAACGTGGCTTATGAATAGCCCCTAATGTAAATATTGTCCCAATCCTTCGCAATCCACCAAATTTGTCAGAACTCCCGTCCGATCGAAATGTACCGAGCTTTGATTAAAGGGAATCTTCGAGAACGAATAGCATAGTATCGAATGAAAATCCGTTGGAAAGGTGAAACACAAAAGGTACGAGCATTTGATACAACACATCCAGTTGACTAAAAAAATATGGTCTAATGTTTTTTTGATGAACTAGTTGAATAAACATTTTACTGATAATTTCCTGCCATATGTTTCTTCTAAAAACACTACTTTTCCTGTTTTAAAGTTTTGAAAGAGAATGGTCGATTGATCATATGTTCGTCAGAAAATAGGATTAAAAGTATTTATGTTTCTAAGTGTGAGCAGTTAATATGTAACGTGTCATTTTTCTCGTGTAAATTTGATTAATTACTCTGGTTTTCTGTCTATCTGGTGCGGTTTGGTTCCTCTTAGCCAAATTGAGATTATTCGAAGATCGTGACAATATTCTCTTCAGCTTACCCAGGGAAATTTTTATGTCTAAAAAGTACAGGAAATCCAAAATCTCACTCAAGTGTGTAACTATAAACCGATGAATAAAGTCTCAACTCGTTTGTCAGAACAATTCGATTATCGCAGAATTTGGTCGAATGAAGGAGCTAGGCTGACATCACGTCCCGTTATTCTAGTAGGCCTTTCTTCAACGCGCGTGAAGTTGATATTATAAACATCAAGTATTCGTCAACCAGAGTTTAATCGAATGCCAAAGCCAGGCTGACATTAAATCCCGTTATCCCAGTAGGCTTTTCTTCAACTCGCTTTGGAAAAAGAATTATTTGTAGTCTTATAAAGTTGACATTATACACATAAAGTATCCGTCAGCTAATATTAGTGGCATTATAACCTAAAAAAAGGTAATACAGATCCAACGGTAATAGTCGCATGTACAGAAGCTAGTACCCACTGAAATCTGACAACGTAAGTATAACCATTACACCGCAGAAGAGATGGTTGCTGCTTCAGAACCTCTAGAAATTTGATCTGCTATAAGGTCAAGGCTAAAATTCAAAGGTACATAATTTCAATACCAGTCATGAAAAGGGCTAGTTTGCACCTGTAACCATCATTGCCGTTATCAAACCGTATGCGTTTGCACAGCAAATCCTTCAACTTCCATTCGAACGATCAATCAATAAACCCAACGCAAACACCGTGTTGGTCAGAAGTGAATTGCATCATTCCGGGCAATTCGATTTCCGTACAAATTTATTTTATAAAACCACATGCACTGACTATCCCTCGTTTTTTTTCCAGCATACCGCACTGTTCACCATTTATCACCGTTCAAACATTGCCAAACACATTGCAGCGCGCGCATACCGCACGGGAAACATATCAAACTCTCATTCAGAGCTGGCTGATAACAGACAGTGACAACGGCGACGATACAAATGAGCCAAGCCTGGACTTCGCGGTCGTCGGTATCGTAATCTAATCGATTTGAGTCACAAAAACCAACACTGAGTAGGTGCCGAACCACCCGACAGGTATGATTCCCCGTATTCAGGGCAAATCGGTTATGACTATCTTTATACAACACCTTGCACATACGATAAGATAACATAGCAAATGTTGCTCACTTGGCTGTGAATAACACCCGAAACTGTGCTAAGTAAACTTACCTTCCCAGTTGTAGCTTTCGTCGTACGTATCCAAATTGGAGAGAAAATCGTCATAGTTTTGATACCGTCCCTTTTTGCCCTCGGGCTTCCCAGAGGTCTGCGAATCCACTTCAACGGCATCCTCATTCACTTTCGTTTCCTCGTTCTCACTATCGTCGCCCGGTTCTTCATCGTCGTGATCCGGCACGGGTTCCGTTTCCTGTTCTACGTTATCATTGCCACTAGCAGCGACCTCTTCGGTTTCATCTTCTTCGGTGACGTCATCCGCCCCATCCGCTGCCTGTACCGTAATTGTCCTTTCCAACAATGCTACTGCACAGAACAGTAGTAGTAGCACCTTCCAGCGCATTTTCACTTTTCACTCAGACTTTTCCAATAACTAGATTTCGAAATTTTCACCTGAAAATTCCAGCTAGTCTTATTCACCACCTGCTCTTATCTTATCACACTACCACATCTCGATTTCAGCGAACGGAGCTTGCGGAGTTCCGTTCGAATTCGTTCCGTTCGGGGCGTTGTCTGCGCGTAGACTGAGTGGTTCGTTCGGCGGATTCCAGTTTTCCCAAGTTCCGTCGGGCGATGGTTGCTGAATTGAATTCGCTGCCGAGATAAGATAAGCGATCGGCATATTTTTCATTTAGTACATCAGGTGAATTTTCGATGCTCGCGGAATTCATCGTCGGGGGTGAGGCTTCGGAAGGTTTTGTTTTTGTTGTTCCCAGTTGGAACCGGGGAGACTTCAATGCTCGGTTCTGTTTTTGGATGAATTCGATCTGTAGTTACATGGGCAGGTTCATTCCGCTATCAGTTGAGTGAGGTTGCGATAAATCATAAAACATTGTGATTCATCCATACTAATCAGTATCCACTATCAGGTTCTTGGAAAGGCTTGGTTAGTTGATTAATCATGGTCGTGGAATTATGAACATATTTTGTGAAATTCTCAACACAATACTAGTTGACTGTTTGTGCTTTAAACATGCAGACTGAAAGGAGTGTTCTTTTCAATTCTTGACTTATGTGCGGATAAACTTTTAAGGTATTTTGATTTTTATGGAAACTGCTGTAAACTGGGACAAAAGGCAAGAAGTCAAGAAGTTTGTGCTTTTAAAGCGAAAGAGTTTCCAACGGACATTTAAAAACTAGTTGAATTAAATATTAAATATGACATACAATAAAACTTAATGTAGAAATCTTATAAAAAACAAGGTGATCATAGGACGGATTGTATAACTTACAGGATGGATAGGATGGAATGAATCGTTTATGGGGAATTTACTGTAGATTTTGGGGGTTTTTATGCAACTTATCAACTTTTCCCCTTCCGCAAAAATCTATAATTTATGGTATTGTTATTTTTTAATACGTCAAATATATCATTGAAATATAAACGAATTGTATCCAACCATCGAAACGAGATCGATAAAGTAGAATAAACAAGAATGAAAATTTCCCAACCCTGAGATAGTTTGTTTTACCTCGGTTTTAGCACAGAGTATGCATATATAACTTAAAATTTTGCACAGAGCTTATCCGGTTCAATACTGTTTGAATATATGCGGCTCTATAAGTGAACTGTTGAAAGATAAGTGTTGTGTTCATATCGGTGAGTATCGACGTCAGTGTTTTTTACAGAATTAAATTACTTATGCATTTTCCGAAGGAGTTTGGAACCCTCCCCTCGGATATGTGATCTGGACGCGATGGGTGGACCTACGCCATCAGCATTGAGATGGTAACCAAAGACATATCCTGACGTGGTAGTATCACATCTTGAATATTTTGATTTAATGCCACGTCACATATCTGGCATTGATGCACTGATTTTACAGATGTGATCCAACGGACATCCTGTCTGGGAGCCTTGAATTCTGGTGCAGTCTAGTGGGGCTCTTTCCTCAGTAATAATGATGAGGGATTTCTTCTTGGCTACAACACCTTTCTTAGCGTTCCCTGACATGATGAGCCGAAGCCACGCTTAAGTATAAATCTAGCTAGACAGGTATATATTGGTACACAATGTGTTCAAGATTAATGACATTTGTAGGAAACCGACTGTTGGATTCACTGAGTAGAAGTTTTAAAACTACGAACGTGGCACCATTCTAATTTTGTTATTTCTCATTTCAAAGAGCTATAATAAAAATACCACACATTATAACAATGGTATACAAACAATCTTATAACGGCTTCTATCTAGATAATTTTTCAATAATAGATAGGCACTAGGCGTTATGAAGCTTTACCTTGCCACCGAAAAGTGAATCTAATAGCTGACCAAGATTGTTAGGATGCACTTGCTGTCAGACTTTGAAGCGATTAATCGACTCAGAGATTAGTAATACAAAAATAAAAAGAAGGCAGTGTCAACAGCGTCTCTATGGACGACATGATCTTTGCACGGCTGGTGAAATGCTTCAAAAGGAGTTAAGTTATAATTCTAATGCACAAGTAACAGGAACAGCTTAAGAATAGCTTCCTCGGAAAACTTTCATAGCACATGAATGCCACATATCACGATCTAAACATCAAAAGACTCCGTATTAAACCAAAGAGACCAATGATGAAAAAGACGAACGGACTCAAATTTTTCAAACGTGGCTCCTTCCGAATCATTTGCAACAGCGTCTACTTGGACGACATGCTGAAATGATTCGAAAGGATTTACGCAACGATATCATCAAAGGCCTGGCGTAGAGGTTTCTACTCTAATCAGAGTCCCGCCAGTAAACCTTAACAAAAAAAAAAACCGCTGTGCTGTAAGTAGCCCGATACCGAACTTTTAAAAGCATTTGGATGTGATGAAGTGTTGGGATTGGATGTACAAGGGAAGGGCTGAACACAGATTTTGTTGGCCAATACAGGGCACCTTCCACGTTGTCATTTGTTTGTTGAAATAGACATTTAATAAGATAGGTTCAGGTAATATTACTAATAATCCAAAATCTAAAAGGTACAAATATGGACATTGGTCCCACTCTCAAAAGTTTGCAATATTTTCAAGAGGTCGGAATAAAATCTTCATTATAATGGCGTAGAGAACTTACGTAATTTAACATAAACACATTAAACATTTCAGGTAATTTTGTAGCAACACGGCCATCTCATTTCAAGAGCTCTACAAACCCCTTGCCCTAACCTAATCCTTATCCTCTGCCATGGTGTTCAAGTGGTCCGCATAGACTAGTTAGCCATTACCCCTTCCTAACTCTCGGCTTTGGATTGACTTGCGCTCTCATTGACCCACCAAACGCTGCAAAATGAAAATGAAAATGAAATTGGCATACGGCTTCTGCTTTACCTAATATTATTGATAACTTTACCCATTATATTGCAATATAATACTGATCAACTACAGCATGAGGGTTATTCCGAGAGTCGAAGTGACGTTTGTCACTTGGTGAAGTGAGAAGAGTCACCTGCAGTGACGTGACTCTCCATTTGATTTACCCATAGAGTAAAAAAACACCGCCTTTAACCTTCTCGACCAGCCCAGACGATTTTCGAAACCATCACAGGCACGGCTTCCATCGGCATTTCGTCCCAAATTCGTTTGATTACGGTTTTGAATTGGTTCATATTAGACACCCTGTAGTCTGGATATTAGACGCCCTGTAGTATTTGAGTGACTACGACAGAAGATAAACCAGCCCTGGGCTGAAAATCTAGACAATAAAGGAATAAAAAACACTTGTTCTTTGTACAAAATCCATGTTTACGAAACGAATGAATGTTTACGAAACAAATCAGGAAGGTCCGCGTATAGAGGCTAGTATCTAGATTCGGAGGTAGGATGGGGAATGTTGAAGTCGTTTGGCTTCATTTGATCTTAGGGTGGGTGGGTAGTGATAGAAGGGGCTTGGAGTGGTTTATATTATTATATCTGAACCATCATGAGAAGGAGAACTGAGAGAACAATACTTCTTTTGAGTAACTTCTCTTTTGGAATAAATGAATGTCCATCCTCGTATCAATGTAATGCTTAAAGCTTGTCTACGTCAAATATCCGACACTTTTCTTTCAGAATAGAATTTGAATTATTTCACGAAACACTAAAACGTTTCCCTTATATGACAGCTAGAATTCTTCAGTTTGTGGCACAATATGTTTACATTTTTCTTAAATTCAGTAAAATAGCGTCGAATCAGGTGGAAGTGCGCAAACGCAGTTTGTACGAACGGCAGCAAAATCCAAATTTATCGGTACGCGTGCCAAGAGACTAAAACTACCCAAAAGTACTGTGTTTTGTGTTTGCAAATGATTTTACCAGCACTTAACTGTGGATCGGAAGGTTGGAAGTGGAATAAATCGAAAAGTATGCTCCCGACAAATGTACAAGAAGGTGGAAGCCATTATCGAGAAACATCCCAATCTTTCTGTGCGAAATGTGGCTCGCAAAGTTGGGAAGTCGAAATCATACGAATAAAAAGAGAAACAAAGGCAAGAGCTGAAGGGGTACAAAGTGAAAAGCATGCCCAACGTTGATGACAAGCAAAATTTCACTGCAAAAAGACGTGCTAACGAGCCTTAAATTATTTTTTTTTGTAATTTTTTGCATTTTAGTAAGGGAACGTCCATTAATTATGTCACGCAAAAAGTGACTTTTTATAACCTCTCACGTTTTCATAAACCCCCCTCCCCCCTTACTGTGTGACATAATTAATGGACCTCCCCTAATGGACAACGAAACATACCTAGTCGATGACTTTAAACAGCCTCCGGGTCTGGTTTTTTATATCGCAAAGCAAAGGAACGCCGTTGCCGAGCATTTTCTGATAATGAAGGTGTCCAAATTTCCGAAGAAATATTTGATTTGGCAGGCCATATGTAGTTGTGGTTGAAAATCTAAAAGTTTCGGCTCTACCGGCACTATCAATAAGGATGTGAACGAGAAAGAATGTCTACAAAACAGGTTGCTACCGTTTATCAGAACCCACGACTCTCCAGCTCTGTTTTGGTCTGATTTGGCCTCGAAATTCGTCATGGAATGGTATAAGGTATAAGAGGTCAAATACGTACCAAAAACAGCCAATCCACTAAACTGCCCAAAACTTCACCTAATAGAGAGATACTGGGCTAATGTTAAGCGGAAACTCTTCGGAACTAAGAAGAAATCAAATAGTAACGATGATTTCAAGAGAAGATGGAGAATCGTCACGGCGAGCGTATCTAACGATACCGTACGGAACCTGATGGCGAGTGTACCAAAGAAATTTCGAGAATTTAACAGAAAGATGGATTAATATCTCAATCAACTATTTCTAATGTAGATATAACTCTATTATTGTGAAATTAACAATCGGTTTTGTTGAATTATGAGTAATGTTTTTTTTGCTGCTATTATTATGGTGTCCGAAATTTAACGTGGACAGGCTTTAAAATACAATCGCATCGAAGAATACATATGGATTGAAGTATACTTGTGTTTATCTTTATTATACTTTTGGTACACTACCCCACTACTAACATAATTAAAATGTATATTTAGCATCCAATGTCAGCGATACTATGAATGGGATTAATAATTCAAGTAAATATTTTTTTAAAATAAAAATTAGAAACTTTAAATACACGGGTTGACTTTCAAATGTAAATAATATGTGACAAAGTTCAACTTTTTAATGGTTACAAGAAAGAAAGAGCAGTGAAGGAGGAAAAATAATGGTTCGGAACATTGATGCATCGTAAAATATGTTGATTGAAAAAAATATATAAGGCTTGTTCACGACAAAATCTGGACACCCCAGATCTCCCAGATCCCGTATATCTCTGGAAATACTTCATCAACTCGTGAAATATTTCGCAGACTGATGAACGTATGTCTGTTCGTTGTGTATAATCAATTTTTAATAATACTACAAGATTTTAAATTGCACACTCTCGCTTCATTTTACTCAATTCTTGAGTACAATTGTATACTATCTCTTTTTTTCTCACGATAATGTTACTCAATTTTAGTTTAAAAGTGGATCAACTCAATTTGTGAGTAGATCCACTTTTTACGAAAATTGAGTAACATTTCCGTGAGAGAAAAAAAGATAACATACAATTTTACTCAAAAATTGAGTACAATGAAGCGGGAGTGCAGATGGCGTCTAAAGCAAAGAAAGTGCGAAAAGCAATTGTGTGCGGTCGCAATGAAACCCCGGATCGATCACTAAGAAAACTTGCAAAAAAGCTTGGTTTTCCTGCATGCACTGTCCATAACGTTGATAAAACGTATCTGAGGAACCACCAAAAGGACGCGAAGGCGAAGCAAATATTGCAGAACAGATCAAATTTTCCAGTACTGTGGTTCCCCAACTTTCGTGCATACTTTCAAACACCGGCAAGATATGAAGTCGTTAAAGGTGAAATCTGTACCAAACCGTAATGATGTGATGTGTAACGGAATGTGACAGCTAAAACCCGGGCTCGCAAGTTGTATCACGAATATTTGACGACGTTTTCCTGCGTGATAATGGACGTAAAAGTTATGAGCTGAAAGACTTTAAGCAGCTTCCCAGAATGTCTTATTAAAGGGCGATACGGTCAAAATTTGGTCAATATCAACTTGACGTATTTCTTTCAATTTTGCATTTAAAAAACCTGAACACCCCTCATTTTGAAGGTGTGTGTGTGTAGAATGTTGCTCCTATTTTGATTTTGGAATTCACTCTTCAGTTGTCAAAATGCCGTCCAAGCAAGAAGAGCAGCGTATCAAAATTTTGCTCGCGCATCGCGAAAAACCGAGCTACTCGCACGCAAAGTTGGCAAAATCGCTAAAAGTTGCCAAATAAACCGTTACAAATTTAATTAAAGTGTTTGGGGAACGTTTGCCGACAGCCAGGAAGTCTGGATCGGGGGGAAATCGAAAACCGGAAGCCGCTGAGACGACAAAGAGAGTTGCCGGTAGTTTCAAGCGAAACCCTAACCTATCTCTCCGAGATGCCGCAAATAAGCTGGGTGTATCGTCTACAACCGTGCATCGAGCCAAAAAACGAGCCGGACTATCGACTTACAAGAAGGTAGTGACTCCAAATCGCGATGATAAACAAAATACGACGGCCAAAGCGTGATCCCGGAGGCTGTACACGACGATGCTGACGAAGTTTGACTGCGTGGTAATGGACGACGAAACCTACGTCAAAGCCGACTACAAGCAGCTTCCGGGACAGGAGTTTTATACGGCAAAAGGAAGGGGAAAGGTAGCAGATATTTTCAAGCACACGAAACTGTCAAAGTTCGCAAAGAAATATCTGGTTTGGCAAGCCATCTGTACCTGTGGCTTGAAAAGCAGCATTTTCATAGCTTCCGGGACTGTCAACCAAGAAATTTACGTGAAAGAGTGTTTGAATAAACGTCTGCTGCCTTTCCTGAAGAAACACGGTTGTTCCGTACTGTTTTGGCCGGATTTGGCATCTTGCCATTACGGTAAAAAGGCCATGGAGTGGTACGCCGCCAACAACGTGCAGGTGGTTCCCAAGGACAAGAACCCTCCCAACACGCCAGAGCTCCGCCCAATTGAGAAATACTGGGCTATTGTCAAGCGGAACCTAAAGAAGACCAAAAAAACTGCTAAGGACGAGCAGCAGTTCAAGGCAAACTGGCTTTCTGCGGCGAAGAAGGTGGACAAGGTGGCTGTACAAAATCTGATGGCAGGGGTCAAGCGTAAGGCCCGGCAATTCGGATTTGGAAAAGCGCAAGCCTAACTGAATATTTTTCCTGAATTTTATACTAATTGAACTTGAAAAAGAAATTCAATTTGATTTTTTAAATAAACGATTTCACCGATTTACACGCGTTTTCCCTTGACCAAATTTTGACCGTATCACCCTTTATACTGCCTCGCAACGGAACGGCGCACAGTGATCGAAAAAGCCTTTTTTCACGGCGAAATTAATAACTCCTAAGGGTAACGTTTCCGAATCATGCTGTCTTCTACAAAGTTGTATTTAAACAAGTTCTTCATCTTGTGGTGATAATTTTGTAGTTTCAAACTTTACCGCTGCAAACTTTTGATCAAAACACAATAGAAGGGTGACGTCAAAGATAAGTTTGTAGGTAATATACTTTTAAGCAACTTTGTTGAATACATCATTTCTCTATCTCTTCATTCGACCATGGTAGAGCTGTTTTTCTGCTCTAAATCAGGGTGTCTCTAAAAATTGAGTTTTATCATTATAACCTTTTTGTTTCTCATTTTGAGAAAAAGTGATACCTACAAAATACACTAAGGTTTTTTTTTGCACGGGAGATACGTTCCACTTTTAGTATGGAACCGTGTAAAAAAAGATTAAATAGAGTTGATAAATTCACATGCTTATACATATTATGTTGCTCCGATTTTTTTTGAATGCGTAACCTTTCCATGCAATGGTCCAAATACAATTTTTTAAATTTTGAGTATTTACACCAAAAATTTTGAATTTTTTGAAAAACTGCCATATGATTACTTTTGGCCCGAAACGTAAAATGTGATTCGAATTAGGTCGATAAGTTGTTCCGTTCTGGAATTATCGCCGAAAACAACCCGTGTAAAAAAAAAAACGGGCGAAAAAAACCCTAGTGTATTAAAGAGCTCAGATTAAGAGGTAAAATACCTAAACAAAATACCCAAGAGCTGGAAGCAAAATATTTATTGAATAACAAAAATTGTTATTTTGGATACCTGGGAATACCTTAGAGGTACTATTATGGTATTGTCTTACCTCAATTTGGTATTCGCATAACATTGCACAGTGGGCATAATCGCTGTAATCGGACTTATTTCAAATCCGCTGGTATTTGTACATTAACTGATGTTTTTTCTATAGAAAAACACGCCAACAAATTAATTGCCACTAATTTCATCCTGTGCAGAGCATTGAAAGTGGCTCATTTTGCCCCATTTCACCCTAATTCGGTGTGTTCGTTCAGTTTTTACTCCGATAACTACAATTGCCGCTGTAGTTTTCGCTTGAAAAGGGACATTTTTTATGTGAAAAACTCTCAGAAATCGAATGGTGCCAATTTCATGCAGTGCAGAGGTCGAAAGATAGTTTATTTCGCCCCATTTTACCCTAAAAGAGTTTTTTTTTTCATTTTTTACTCCGATAACTACAATTGCCGCTATATTTTTTGCTTGAAAAAGAACATTTCTTATGTGAAAAATTTTCAGGAATCGAATGGTGCCAGTTTCATGCTGTGCAGAAGTCTAAAAATAGTTTATTTCGCCCCATTTCACCCTAAACATGTGCTTTTTGTGTGTTTTCACTACGTTTTCACTACGATAACTACATCTTTAGACACAGTTGACTCACAGCATACACCTCTCGCTATCAGAAGCTGCACTACTCGCTGCTCCTTGCGATTAGAGTTTAAGTAAATTTTCACAATCTCACTATTCAACATTTTGAAAAGAAAAATTTTGCTGCACATTCGAACTTCAATTTGAGTCAAATGACAGTTGTTTATGAAAATTCACTTGGAGAACAAAGAAAATAGGTTACTTTGACTAAACCTACTAGATGGCACAGCATGAAACTGCTAACAAAAATAAAAATCGTGGCAGTAGTAGTTTTTTTTTTTAATTAATCATTTATTTGTACAGGCTCAATCGAATCAACTTTACAAATTTTCATGTTTTTAAAGTTAGGAGGAAAGAGCCGATTACTCGCGGCCGTCTCGAGGTTAATAGGAATTACAAATTACGGATGGGAAAGAGGGTGGGAATTTAAGGTATGGTTTACATAACACATTAAATTTAAATTATAAATTATTGAAACACTTATAACTATACAATTTATGGTTTTCTTTTGACTTGAACATTTTTTGAAAAAGAAAAACAAACACACACACATACACAGATAAAAAATAAACTTAAACTAAACATACAGGTTAAAATAACTACAATCTAAAGCTAATGTTAGTCAAAAACACATAAATGAGTTTCATGTACTCCAAATCACGTACAGCCAAAATATCTCGAATTGGCACATTGGGTTGTCTACCTCGAGCCCGAAGGCAATAGTAGTAGTTATCGGAGTAAACACTGAAAAACACATGTTTAGGGTGAAATGGGGCGAAATAGACCATTTCTCGACCCCGGCACAGCATGAAACCGGCACCATTCGATTTCTGAGAGTTTTGTACATAAGATATGTTCTTTTACAAGCAAAATATATAGCGGCAATTGTAGTTATCGGAGTAAAAAATGAAAAAAAAAACATGTTTATGGTGAAATGCGGCGAAATAGACCATTTCTCGACCCCGGTACAGCATGAAACTGGCATCATTTGATTCCTGAGAGTTTTTCACATAAGATATGTTCCTTTTCAAGCGAAAACTACAGCGGCAATTGTAGTTATCGGAGTCAAAACTGAACGAACACACCGAATTAGGGTGAAATGGGGCAAAATGAGCCACTTCCAATGCTCTGCACAGGATGAAATTAGTGGCAATCGATTCATTGGCGTTTTTTCGTATAGAAAAACATCAGTTCATGTACAAATACAAGCGGATTTGAAAAAAGTCCGACACTCAAAAAAATCGACACGTTATTTCCACGTAAAATTTCACGTAACTTTCACCTGAACCCGTAACCAAATCTTCTTCAGTAGAATCAGGTGAAAATTACGTGCCAGTGAATTGTACGTGAAAAATCACATAACAATTATATGATTTTCACGTAGAATGTGGATTTACGTGGAAATCACGTAGCTGTTACGTGAATTCTACGTGTTTATTACTGGTTTTGGTAGTGGACGAAAATTACGTGCGTTTCACGTGGATGTGACGTGTCGATTTTTTTGAGTGGATTACAGCTTCGATTATGTCCACTGTGCATTGTGGGAACAATTTTATGGTATTATCCTCAGGTATTTTACCTCCTAATCTGAGCCTAATCAGCAAGGCCAGTTATCAAGTTATTCGTTAAAAATGCATCTTGGATTGAACTATCAGCAAATATGTTTTATTCCAAATCTAATCTGTCCAGATTTTATCGCGAACAAGCCTTAAGTCTTCTCTAGGGTTTTGATATTAATATGTTTTTATTCGCGATACTTGTCCGTGCGAAATTTTCTTGAACTTTGTTGAACTTTTAACCCTTTTCGGGTTATTTGACCTTTCGTTCATTTGCCATTTTGATCTTTCGATCATTTATCCATTCGACCTTTTATCATTTGACGTATTGTCATTCGCTCTTTTGTCCTACAACCGTTTGCGCTGATAGTGCCCTCCATTAAAACGAATGACTGTAATGAATAAGATTCAGGACAGGCCTTTCTCGACAAATTGAAACAACAACTGCTGCCGATTAGTTTGGTTCACATCATATTCATGTATTCAAGCTGCTGTGGCCTTGTTCAGTCCACGTCCCGCCGATCCAACACAGTTTTCCACTGTTTCAAATGACACGCATAGTTCACTGCTAGATAGATGTATCCACTCATGTTTTGATTATTTCTTATTTTGTGTGTTTTTGGGTATTTACTTATATGTTGGCCAAAGTAGTGAGTTCGAGCTCCGTCATCATGTTTCTGCTTACGTGTTTTAATCTAACCCTTTATGTACGGTTAGTAGGTTATGTTTTTTTTGTTCATTTCCTTTATAGCACTATCATCCTACTAGAAAATATTCCATCTAATATCATCTCATCGCCCTTGGGTAGTTGTTAATTTTTGCTTAGGAAATATGAATCCGTTTGTTCGCTGTAAAAATCTAGCTTTCATGTTATAGAAAATATGCATCAATCAAAAAACAAAACAAAACAGATTTACATATAGAAAACATCGTAGGTTAATAACAATCGACTTAATCGTAACCAATGGAAAATGCATAAGCAACAACAGTGTCTTGCCTCATTCGCATCTACGAGTTTAGAAATGGCTTTGATCAGGTTTCAATTTTTAGATTGAAGAATCTACAGGTTGTTCTGTTTGTTCTAGTTTGATTTTTTTTTGTTTGGGTTGTCTACTTTTCTACACTTGTGTTCAATAGGATAATTACAACATTGAATCGCTTATGTTCTGTTTTTGTTTTCGCAAAGCTGTTATTTTTCGACAAATTTGGCTTTTGGTTTTGGTTTTTTTTTTAATTTTTATATTGTTAGATAAATATTTTTCTCTTTGTGTTTAGATTTATTTTGCTACTATTCGGTTTGGCTTTTCAATAGAAATAATCTACAAGTTCTCACTATGGATTTGGATTCTCGCAAGAAATGGAATCCCGGTTACATCTCACTGAATTTTGTTTGGTTTGCTTTGTTAAGATTTTTTGTTAGTTTTCGGTTATCTCATATTCGTGCTGAAAGTTGGAAAAGGTAGTGTTTCTACTTTTTGGTGACAGCGGGGAGTGTGGCGCCGTCCAAAGGAGGGGGTTGTCCGTTACTGTTGGGTATCTTTCGGGTTACGAACCAGCAGTCCATTGGTTCCGGTTTGCCTTTCATCACAACGGGTCCTCGGTACTCAAGCTGAAACGAGGGATCCTGGTTGACTGGTTCGCAGAGAAGTCTGTAACAGAAAGGAGAATTCGATCATCAATTTTTCTCGAACATATTCCTCCAACTCAACCTTCCCACACCGAATTTAAAGTAAGTAATACCTAATCACTCAACTGTATGGGAAATCAGAAACACTCCACGCTTCCCTGAGTTTTGCGGCAGCCCTTCAATTCACTGCCTACGATGAAAGCAAATTCGAATAACAATCCCCAAACCTCCGCCCCCCCCCCCTCACGACCGATCGAGGATGGCCCATCCCCTAGGGGATTACGCGTTTCCGTGTATTTTTCTTCGTTTCTACCTATTCCTGAATGTTTTCACTTCCCATTCAGCTGCCGAATCGCCAATATTGGAAATGGAAGCCCGACAAGGTAAACTTCTCAACCCTCCTTTGCTCCCCCCGATTCCCGTGATGGGTATCTTTTTTCATTCCTGTCCTTTTTTTCCCAGGGCCTTTTACAGTGCAATATTGTTTGTTTGGAAACCATTTCACAGGGAAAGCTAAAGCAAAACTCAAACACATAACCTCCTCCTCCCCCTTCTCGTCAATTTGCGGTCCTCCGTTCGGCGAAAAGTTTCGAATCGTCCCCGGTGGATGGCGAAGAAGAAGGGAATCGATAACCTCCTGCTGATGGTGCTTACTCTGTCTACTTAACTACTGCTTACACCTGCGACGTATCACCAAGTAGCTCCCCACCAAGACCAAGAGCACCGAGGAAAGGTAATTAAAATTCCGCTTTGAATGCCTTAGTCCGAACGTCGACGACAGTCAACTTTTCCGTTCGATCCTAAACGGACATCGGAAGTTCTTGCAGTCGGAACACTAATTGAAAGTTACGTTTGTTGTTGGTGTATGGTTTCCACGAGTGGACTTCTGGGAAGGTAATTAACGGAAGCTGCAATTGCGGAAAGTTGTCCTTCGCCGTTTTCCCCGAATAATGGAGTATGTGTTCGATGTGTTCTTCGAGGAATCGTTTCTGACGTTGGAGCGCAGTGGACTGAAGAGTCGAAGCGGTCGGAGGGATGTGATTGACCACTTGAATTCGGTTATTTCCGGATGCATCGAGGGTCGGAAAACGGCCACTGCTCAGCTGGCGGTCAGTTTGGCGGTCAAGTCCGCCATTGACTACCATCGGAAGATGAAGGACGACAACTATCGGGTGTGCATGATGGGCAAGTATCACAACGTTCTATACATAGCGTTGCGGGTCGCGTGGGATTGGAGCCTGGAAGATTCGGCTGTGATTCGGCTGCTACTGGGTGAGGCAAAGGAAGCGAAGGGTAAAGGTTAAAGCCCTATTGATGATTCATTCAATTATAGAGGAGATCTACGGGTGTGAGAAGACGTTCGAAAGATTGTTCCTGGGAGCACTGTTCGGTTCGAATGCACCGCATTTCATTGCCGGGTGGAAGAGCGACTTCAAGGATCAGGACGAGAATCTCCGTGCGATGGTTTTCTTCCTCCATCATGCCGGTCAGACGAGGCTGAGTCTTCCGAGCTATTCGAATGCTTATCAAAATCTAGTGCCAACGAAGTGAGTGAATCTTCATCGAGAGTTATAGTCACTTTGAATAATCACAACCTTCATCCGCAGATTCATCGACATCCCAATCGAATCATGCGGAAAGGCAGCTCCCCTTCGCGTTGCCATTCAGGCATCCGCTCCCGACATTCTCATGATTCTTCTCCGGTAAAGATTTTCGCTTTCAAGCCAAAACCCCTTAACCCCAACCTCATCCAATTCCAGCCACGGAGCCGATCCTGACCCGGACGATGGAGGTGCCTCGCCCATCATCAGCCTTCTGGACAAGCTCCGAGAGTACGAGAAACGATCCTACCCGTACCAGCTTGTGTCCTGCCTCAAGCTTCTTCTCCGCTGTATCATCATGGTCGAACTCCCCTACAAGCCGGCTCTCTTCCACGTTCGCAAGGAAATGTTTCATACCAAGTACGGCCTTCTGCTGCAGGACCAGCTCATCCCGCAGGATCAACTGTTCGGAGTGCCTAGCCTGAAATCCATTTGTCGCTGTCACGTGCGGAATCAGCTGCGCAATAACTTTCAACTACCGCGCGGAATCATCCGACTTAATGTGCCTCGTAAAATTATGAAATATATCGATTTGTTGGATTGACCTTGGGCTACTTACTTGTATGTTGTTTCACTGATGTTGATCCGTCCGGGAATACCGGTTGTTTCCGTTCGACTCGTCAAGTTAACTGTGTTACCGAACAGGCAGTATCGGGGCATCCGGTTGCCGATGACTCCGGTGACGACTTCTCCAGAGTGGATTCCGATGGTGATTTGCTGCGAGGGGTTGAGTTTTTTTTAGAGGATGAGAAAATTTTGGAAAAATTTACTGAGTATAAGAGGTTTCTAATGGAATTCTGGAGAAAAAGAGGGGTTCCATAATCATGAGTTTAAAAGATGATTTCCCTGGTCAATCATCAAGATTTTTCGAAGGAATTTTTAGAATCATATGGATTCATAGACTAACTCTAAGACCAGTAGGTCCCGAACAAATGCGATTTTTATCCTTGGCTCAGTCAGTACTAGCACATCGTTCCCAAGCTCGGTCCAAGCTTAATAATGCGCCTCACATGAACACACTCTCAAATGTTCTGTCAAAATAACACAGCAAATCAAAACAAAGGCGCAAATATGTATAGCAAGGTGCTGGCTTCAAGGTGTACTTCGGACCAAGGGATTCTACAACAGTGAACCAATTTCAAATCGCTAGTTGCATATTGATTGTTGGTTGTATATCCAAACATACTTCCTGGGACTTTTTTCCGAGGACTGTTTTCCATATTTTAAAAGGATTTCTTCTAATGTTATTTGATAAATATTCCTAAATGTTTATGGAAAATGTTTCAGTAATACTATATGGATTAATAATTGAAAGTTAGAGAAAATGTAATCCGAATTTTTCTACATGATTTTAGGTTATTTTGACTGATTCAAAATGAAACTTACAAAAAACCTGTCCTTTCTTAAGATACTCGAGGGGTGTAACAGTATAGTAACCTTTAGTAGCAAAGAGTATTGAATTAACATTCCTTCCCTTCCCGAATTGTTCTATAAATTAGAATACCAGGAGCACCAACAGCACCAATAGAATGATTCAGTTTGGAGTAGAACTAGGGGGTGTGGAAGAAACTCGTCTTCCCGCGGTGCACCCTGGAAACGTTAATTTCCCCTTAACGGCTAAACAAACTACAACGGAGGAGGTCGTAAGTGGTCGTGATATGGGGAACAGGGACGACTCTGGGGTAATGCCGCACTCCCAGATGTTCCAACCCTTGTCCTGGCCCTGGATTTCTCGATCGGAGACGGGACCATACGACGCGAGGTTTGACAGGCTTCTTGGGATTTTAGTGGATCGAGTATTTGGCGCCCTCATCCCCATACCCCGAGTTCTTCAGATCTGTTTGCAGATTATCCATCTCGTTTAAAAAAAATCCCAACTGACATTCTGTTGGTTCTCTGTGTAACTTCAGCTGACTTCGATCAATCACGGAGTGCTAAACAACGGGTGGTCAAAATGTTGATGCCCCAGCTTATACTCTTGCTCACCAGTATCTTTTCTGTTGGTTTAAATTGGCCCAAAGTGGCTCTTAAGTTTTGCTTAAAGTTACCTTGTTTCTGAAAATCCATGAATGGCCACCGTCACACTTTGTGGGTGGTCCCAACAGCATCCTTACTGCGTGTTTAAATCGGTTCAAAACGGTTATTTGTCGTATGCATACATATTTTATAATTTATAATAATTCATCGTACCGTTAACCAAAACAAACCAACCCTTTTATCCAACATCCCAGTGATTTCTCGTGGAAGTGCAGAGGTGTTCTCGGCTTCCAATAAACCGAGTATCACGTCAAAATATTTCAACTTTTTCCTTATTCGACCTGTACTCCGCCGGTTTTGCCTTGCCCTTGGATTGACAATTTACATATATTGAGGATATATGCTAGTCCCAAGCATTATCTATTCGTTCTCTGTGTAGTTACAACTAAACTGGCCACAATGGAAAAGCAACCTCGGGCGGTCAATCACGCTTATGCTTATGATGCAAACCTATTTTTACTGCGATAAGTTCCAAATCGGTTAAAATTCATTTCATCCATAACTTGCAGCTTCCTTCCTTTGGAGAAATACTGTTAGCTGCAATTATAATACGCCTAGGACTTATTGCTCTAAATATTCATACACAAGGTAAACGCTCTAATAGTTGCCGTACGTTAGAAGCCTTAATGTCCCAATAGTTGTGTACACAGTTTAAAACAATCATTTAATTTTCTGCGTTTTCTAATCCATATAAAAGGAATGCTAGATTTGGCAGAAATTATTGAGATAATTCATGTAAATTTAAGCGACCTGAATCTAGTTTGTTGTATGGAAGATTGCAAACGCTGTTGTTTGTCGTATTAAAGATTGCATACAATTCCGGTTTGGAATTAAACGAAGGGAAATTTTATGCAACTGTTAAAACTCTTTTTTTTCTGTGTATGCTGGATCTATAAACAACTAATGCTACACTAACGCTTGTAACGTATCGCATCTTTTGGAGTGCTTACTCTTACTTTAATTTATTTCTTCTTAGGCATTGAACCAATTTTAAATTGCAATTGTCCTAAAGATTGTGGCTATAATTAAATTAGTTTCATTATGCATAAAGTTTCCGTTATCGGTTCATGCCAAATGTGCTACTGAGATAAAGCAAAAATGTCCCATAGCTATTACTTGATGGGCAGCAAACTAACATATCCTTGGGATTCTCTTAATTTTGCTGAATGTATCTGAAACACTTTGAGTTTCTTTGACTTTTGTGGTCTGGAGAAACTGGAAATATTTTTGATAAGTATAACCATTCTCTGAAGTTCTCTGGATTGGTCAGTGAAGATTTCCGTTAAGAAATAAGAAATGAAAATAGGTGTAACTTGAAGATTTTTTGAGCAGTTCACTCAGGCTTAAGAAATTAGGAATTTCATAAGATTCGACTTATGCATGATGCTTTGGCATTTCATAAGACTGATTTATGAATGGATTTTGTTTCACACGACTTTGTTTTTGTACGCCTTTGACCTTTCCTGATTATAATTGTTGATATATATTAGTGGGCAAGTCACTGAAACCATTACCTCAACGTTCAATGTTTGATTCCAGGTTGAATTCATAGCTACTTATGAATATTGAAAGTTTATTTCGCTGTGTGCTCGATAAACAATCTTCAGTTTTCCTTTTGAAATAGCACTCCAGCCAACCCAGCTAACACATCCATACTGTTTCTCATAACCATTTTCTGTTTCATTGTTACCTAACTTACTGGAGTTACCTAACTTACTGGAGTTACATTGTTACCTAACTACATGGAGGCCTAAATTGCAACTAGTGGAGACTCGGTGGATGATTAACGAAGTTTAAAACTCCTAGAACATCCCCGTTTTAAATAAATAAAAAAATCGTAACAGAAATTTTTGAGAACTTTTTTTATTTTTGTCGTTACTCAATGGTGCAAACATTATCACGCATACGGTACCTGAAGTGAAGTTGGTGTATGATTATTCCGCAGAACTGGAGCAGAGATGGAAGAACTGGATGTGGTTTGCCACCTTCTTATTACGTTGGGTTGTGCATACGATACTTTAGTAACCGTTTTGGAAACAATGCCAGAGACGTATTTGAACCTCGAGTTTGTAAAGTGTCGCCTATTGGCCGAGGAAACCAAGTGGAAGCCGTTTCCATCCGAATAACGTTGAGGCCTTAAGCTTCCAATTCTGTCGTATAGGTGAACTCTTACTCTTCGAAATGACCGTGGAGAATTGATTAGCCGAGTTTTCAATGACGAGAAATTCGCGGAAAAGCCATTGTTTACGTTTGTCAGTTATGCCCTAATGAAAAATCTTTGTCGAATTGTATCATAAATTTACGATGGCGAACCTAACTTTATCTACTTTTTAACCGCTTTGTTGATTGTTTTCTTTCCTATCACTCCTGCTTTATCTATTGTCTCTACTCTACCACTACAAACGCGTGCAAGCTGTCATGCTGCAGCTGTGTTGCACCTTAGCTCTGTTCAGAAACGTTAGCGCTGTTCAAGCGGTGTCGTAACTGGCCAGCCCGTAACATCTGACAATCTTGGATTTACCTTACCTCCAACGCCGCTAGATTCACCACTCCCCGCCTCTGAATCTTACCATCAGCCTTCCTCACGTCCGCTTGTAGAGTTCGTCCGTCTGGCCCTTGCCTCCACGACTTTCGTCCTTCTTGAGGGGCTTCTGCTCGTCGAACCATTTCTATCGTTGGTTGATCGTCGGGAGGTACTTCTTACTGCATCGTTCCCATATTCGGTCATATTGCGAGTGCTTGTACATATTCTTCATAACTTCCGTGGAATCCGTCGGTCTTCTTTCCATCATTAAATCTGCCCCAGACATTGTTCCCTGCAGGAAATGCGTGCGAGTCCTGCGGTAGGTAGGTCAGCGGACGCGTGTTGACCATGTCGGCCGCTTCTGACAGTCCAACCAGGAGCTCGTCTGTCAGCTTTCTTCCATCGTCATGTGCGTACATCCCAGACGCCTTCCATGTTTCGAGTTCCAGGTGGGAAAAAGTGCAGCTTGTAGTGTTCACGATCTCTGTGCAGTCTTGGTTGATATTCTTCATCTTGTCCCTATCTTTTTCGCCCCATGAAATCAAGTTGCATTTTTGGAGAATATTTGGCTAAGCCTGCTGAATTTGCGTTTGAAACGAGTAATGGCCATCTAACCCGGTCGTGAGACTGTGCACGACTTCCAGGTGCACTGCACGCACTGCCAAGGAAGTGAAACTTCCACCAAACGCTTTTTATTACGCTGCCCTACTGTAACTTCTACCTAGGTAGTCGATGCCGACGGAACTGAAGGCCAAATATGAGGAGTGACTCGTTTGACCGGAAGTGGAGCCAGTCTCGGCGATCGCGGACGACACTTGTTGCATTTGTTCACTAGCTGTTGCATCGCCGGACGCATTCTAGGTATCTGGAACCACTGTCTCACCTCGTTGAACACGGTCTCCGAATTCCCGTGTCCGAACTCTTCGTGGTAGTGCTGAATCAACTTCTGTGTAACGTCGTGGAACCGTGAGAAGTTAATTGGGTGCTTCTTGTCGAAACAGTTCTCTTCGGAGTTCGCAAGCCAGCCGTCCATTCGCAACACACCTTCGTCTTCCAATGTTGGTAAACTTTTGTACTCCGGGCTACCTGTTTTCAACTTTTACATCTGTTTTCCCGGCTTGCGCTTCAGATTGTTTGTGAGCGCACTCATTTGGTCTCGGAAACTGTACATTGTGACTGACGCCAGAGAATCTGGAGCTCTTCTTGCCCGAGTGGAACCTTCACCGAGGAGTAGTTCATCGCAGAAGCTTCAATCAGCCGCTACTGCTTCTCCGTAGCCCATGTAGTCACTATAGGTTCTCCACTCCACTTTCGTCGGCAGATGGCGATAAAACGTACTACATTGGCTGTCACCCGCAGTCCAGTGGGAGATCGTTTCGTCGTCAATTACCCCGTGGAACAGTACAACCCGTTTGGCTTCTAACTCCTTCCGATTTCCGATTCTTGCAGCTGCTTGTACCGGTGTTGGTGGTCGGAACTGAGCCAGCTGTACACGGTGCAGGAATCGGTCCAGAAGACGGTACGGCTAATCTTGTAGGAATGGGCGCTCAGAACGGTTTGGCTCATTCGGGCTTCTAGTCCGCTCTTATCAAATTTTGCCCGTAACATCATCAGACTGCAGAAGACTGCTGCTCTGATGACTGTTCGTAAGCATGCGACGCAGCCGTATCCATGTTCGCTGGCATCGGTGAAGATGTGCGCTTCCAGTGAATCAATTCCGGTGGACCTCGCATCACCGATATAGCATCGGGGAATCCAGAGCTCCTCAACTTGTGGCAACAATTTTGTCCAACCTCCCACAGATCCCAGAAATCGGGGTTGATTTCTTCATCCCAGTCGCACTTGGAAAAAATGAGAATTCGTTCATACTCGAGTCCTAGTTTATCCCCAGAATTCTCTTCTTCAACGTCGGTTTATCGCAGCCGAAATGCATCGGTGTCTCCGGTTTTTCCGGTTCGGATTTCGAAACCAGCTTTCGGTGAACTAAACACACAGAAAAAAAAGATTTCCCGAAATTGAAAACGGACCTTGAACTAGTTCACGTTTTCAGCATGTTTCCCTTTAAACGTGATTCAGTTCATGGTGTATTTTTTCTTGTTCTCGAATTCATGATTGCAGTTCACGGATCTGGGCACGGATTCCGTGGGCAGATTCCGTGCAGAAAAAAAACATCTGTATTTTCACCTTGAAACGACCGCGACTAATCGGTTCTACCCCCTTAACTTTAGTTCTAGGATAACTGATGTATATAAACATTAAAACTTGGCTCTGTAAAGTTGATTCGATTGAGCCTGTACAAATAAATGAATTCATAGAAAAATGTAAATTTTCATTGTGATGTAAATATCAGAGCATGTAAAATTGTGTTTCTTTTCACACGAAGCAGTAACTTGCATGAAATAGTTGTAAAAAAGCTGAACTTTTGTATGCAACATTTTCCGAAATGAGTGGAATGTCCCAGAGCTTTGAACAATTTATGATGGCAATTTTTAAGATTTTAGGCGCTCCATATAATTGCATGGTATTGAAAAGAAATTCACTCTACTTTTTCGAGCTGTGTAGTCGAATCTCATGTGCTAGTGAGACTGTTTCTTCTACGATGTCGACACTATCCAAATAATCATCCATGTAATGTTTGTGGATGATGGCTGCTGTGTTTCTCTGGCAAAAGGAGAAATCCGTCAGAACTCCAAAAAGTGTTAGTTAACAATTTCTAGCGCATAAAAATACACATAACCTTTTCCTCCAGAATCTCCTTTCCTGCCTAGCATTGACCCCACTTACCACCGCTTCCGTGCCCATTTTGACGTTCCGCGCCATGTCCATCATGTCCAGGGCGAGTCGCGCTATACACTTGGCATGATTCTCGCACTCGTCCGGCAGCCCGGAAACGGCCATATACTTGTCGCCCACCGTTTCCACCTTGTAGATGTTGGAGTTGCTCTTCGAGTCGGTCAGCTCGTCAAAGCAAGTGTACAGCTCGTTGAGCATCTTGACGATCTTCATCGCTCCGTCAGCGTCGGTGTTGCCCGAACAGTACTGCCCGAAGCCAACGATGCCGGAGAACATCAGTGTGACGCCTTCGTACCGCTTGGGAGCGACCGGCCGCTGATGCCGCAGCTCGTTGGCAACGGTTTTCGGAAGGACCGAGTACAGCAGCCGATCGGTTTTCTGCTTCTCGCTTTCCAGGTCCCGGTAGGTTTGCTGCAGTCGATCGGTTAGGATCTCCAGGTTCGTGGTCAGTTTGTATTCGGCTTCAAACTTTTCGGACAGCAGCACCAGGTCCCGGGAGGCGTCGTGCAGCGGGATGTCCGAGATGTGAAGGCCTTTCCTGAGAGTGGGGGAAGAAAGATCGTTGGAAGGAGATGTGGTGGGTTAAAAGGGTTGCTACTCACTTGGTGAGATCGTCCAGGTTCATGACGCTTGGGTAGCATTGGAACAGAATCAGGTCCGATTCCGGGATGTACATCATTTGACCCTGTGAAAATAGAATAAACATTGAGCCGTTTGACCTTGTGAAAAAAAAACGTGACCAAACCGACCTTCAGTCTTAGGTATCTCTCACTAATCGCCATCACGCCTGCTTTGGTCTTGAGCACGTAGATTGTGTTGATGTGGGCCAGGATGTTGACAAAGCTCAGCTCCAGGTGCGGTCGGATCGCCTCGAAGATCGTCAGGAGGGGGCAGTTTTGCTCGGAGATTCTGTTGGGAGAGGTCGAACATTGATCTTGGAGGAGATGTGAATGGATTTGTGGGGGTAACTTACTTGGGTATTACTCGGGAAACGGATTTGCCAGCTTGTACGACGATCATATCTCGATTGAACATCAGATGGAAGGGGAAAACCTTGCAGAAAGTCGTCGGAGAGATCATTGGTTCTGTGGAGTAGATCGTTTCTTGAATGTGGAGAATTTTGAAATTTGTGGACAATCGTACCTTTTGCGACCAGCTGGTAGTCGGCTGGTTGTTCCTTGTCCTCACTTCTCCGGGTGGGTGTCTTTGGTGCGGATATCTCAGTGATCAGGAACTGGAAGTGATCGAACCGTTCGACCGTCTGCGGGATCTTAGCCACCTGCACCGGTCCCGTCGGGGGCTGATTGCTATCACAATTATTGATGTCGTTACTACTAGTGGTCGATTGGCTATCATCAAAAAACAGTCTACTATTGCTTCCGTTTTGACTACTACTTAAGCTAGGTTTATTGCCATTGCAAGCCGTAGGGTCGGTTCGGTGTGCAAGCGTTGTCGAGCTTTTGGAGGTTGCTAAATCTAACGGGTTGGAAAGAGAGGTGAAAGAGAAAAGGAAGACACAAACAACTACAGGTTAGGGCTACGGTTCGACTAGCGGTAGATCGACGGGTTCAACGTACTATTCAGTCTATTCGATAGATAAGATTCACCGTACGTTTTAGACATTAGTATTCGTTTACATAGACCTAGGTTTGCAAGTTCTGGCACGGCTGGGTCAGCCGAAGTGATGATAGGAACTGGTTTCGGTACAACTGGAGCCGCCGGAGTGACGGGTGACTTCAGCTTGTCCTCGGTCTTGGAGATGGGCACTTCAATGGGATCACCTTTCCGGCGGATGATCTTAATCTCCACGTCGACTCCGTGCAGTTTCGATGCGACGGCCTTGACAATTCCTATCACTATGTGCTCCAGGCCAGGCCGCTCGGAGTAGTAGTGCAGCACGAGCTGTCCGTCCGTTTCCGTACACCGGAAGGACGGGGCACGCATACCGGGGTATAACGTACCGAGATGGTCATGCAATGCGTCCAAATTCTGCAGGAAATCCCGAGGCGTTGCTCCAAGCACCTGAAGGATCTTGTCATATCCTGAATCTTGGCAAAACTCGAAAAAGGTCTTCCCAAACAGTTCCAGGATGTCACCGGCGGGGATATCTGCAATAATAAATGTCAGTCTCCGTGCGGATGATGATGGATTGCGAAGAGAACTCACTTAAAATATCCACCGCGGCCTCTATCAGGTTGTACGTGATGTCATCTTCGTAGATCTGACGGACAAGAAACTGCCCCTCCATGTTAACCTGGGCCTGTTTCCTGCAAAGAATAACAATTCGGTTGTTATCTAGAAATCTCCAATGGATTCCACAAGACTGCACAGCAAGCACTAAATTTAATACCTTACAAGTACTTCAACATTTATCGTCTTTAAAAGCTTGACTTATGTCCTTCTCTGATGAAGTGAGATGCCCTTCCCACGCTCTGTCAGCATCGCCAACAGCTCAACCGTGACTTGAATTAAAAAGTTCTTTTCCTCCGGCTCTTAAGCCCTCTTCCCCTCTGAAGATATCTGAAAAAAAGTCACGCACCAGCCATCCCGGACCCACGCAAGGGAGTTTCAAGCAACAACAGGAATCCCTCGAGTAGCATGATGGGTGGCGTTAATTTTACAAACCCTTCCTCCAGTCCACACACAAACTCGCCTGAATCCCTTCCGCCCACCGCGAAAAGCTGACCAATCCTGTCATGGACAACCAACCAACTTCCATAATTAGGAATCTAAAGTACGCCTTGATTTTGCAATCATCCAGTTCTCCACGGCTCGTGCGGTAAAGAATAGAAATAAGAAATTGCATAACTGAGAGCTCCAACAGATCCCCCCTTGCCCCTTGAGGGGAGCATTTTTCGTCGGTTGAAAGGAATTCGAAGGAAGCAAAAAAAACGAGGGAGACAACTTCTCTGCCTAATCTCATTATGCTCTTTTCCATATTCATCCGCCCTGAGACCACCCCCTTCCCCTCCCCCCTCAAGACGCTTTCTTCGCCCCTGCAAAGTTCGTACGCAGTGGACAATGGCAGCAAAAACCATAATGTTGTGCCATCGCTCCCACTCGTTGCGGCTTCCGGTTTCCGGACTAGAAAAGCGATGATGGTGGCGGTGTTCATTAGGGTCGAATAAATATTTATGCGGATTTGATATCAATCGGGTGCTAAAGTTTGATGATACCGACGGGCGTCATTTAAGTGAATTTAAACATAAATTTGTAGTGTTAGATAATCGGCAAGTTGCTCGATTTATGTGTTGAAATTAATTTTCATCGACAATCTGATTTGTAGTCCGTCGATTGCTGTTTAGCGGATGGTTGTTTATGATGGTTATTTGTGTTAGGGAATGAAACACTTTAGATTATTTAATCTTACCTAAAAGTGAGGTCGTGCCGATTGATGGATAGTAATTTATTTTCCCTCAGAACGACGTTTTCATCCTAAAGTAGAACGAAAGGGAGGACAAGTTGATCGAACGGGCTCAAGCAAAAAAAAAAAAATGTAATCTCAGTTAAATCAAAGTTCGAAGGCCAGAACTGTGCGATGGGAAAGTTCCCGGAATGAAGGAGCAGACGCTTGCAAAAAAGAAGACGAGTCTCTGCTAAGAGACACGAACGGGAGGTTGACGTGGGTCCAACGATTGATTGGTGCTAGAGATTTGTCTCAATAATCGATTATTAAACATGAATGATTAATGCGATAGACAGCAGTTGGAGAAGTTTGACGTTGGCTAAAATGATCGTTGATTGCTGTGTTGATTAATAGTTTAAATTTTTATTTTGACGTTTATAAATCGGTGCTTCTGGAGTCAAATAAATTATAACGGTAAGAACTCAGTCACTTACTTGGCTGGTTCAAGGCCCTGTTAGAACATGATTTGCGATACGAAGTGTGATATGTGAATTTTACATGTCATCAAGTCCCACCTAGCAACCTGTGGAACCAGGCACCCCTGTCGGTGAATTCTAGTGGAAGACTATCCAAAACTTGAATTCGATGTCGCAGAAATTCGAATACATCCTCCAATGTGTCCTGCTTCCTTATGGATAAAGCCTCTTCCCACCCCCTACGCGTGATCGGATCAAAACGTGCAGTCAGGATATTCACCAACAAAAGGATTCCTTGAACAGTGTTGGCAGCTTGAAGATCGCCTTTACCTGCTACTTGCCGTTATTATAGCGTTTTAACAGCAAATCACAGACCACTTCATAGTTGGCCTTTGTAATTGGAAGAGGATCAATAAGGGCCTTGGGTTCCCCTTGAAGACATCAAGTAGTGAAAATTCTCCATTTGTGGTTGATCTATCTTCCGGTGAATTGTTGGCACTGTTGGCAAAAATCGACACGTTTGGCCGCAAACATTAGTTTGCTATTACCTGCTACATTTTCTTCAAGCAACTGATTATCATTCGAACTTGCAACGGAAGCTTTGTGTAATTTTGTTCAAACGGTGTCAACTGTCAAACTGTTCTATCCTCCATGCCGAGTGAACGCTCCACACGCTACTTCTAAACTAACCAAATTTAATTACGATTCACTAAAATTCGTCGAAAGTATGGCTACTCAAAAGTGAGTAAATGGGGCTAGGACTAAAACGCTGATAATTAGTAAACATCGATCGGATTCAAGCCGATGTTAGCTGTTTGTCATCTTACCATTAGGAACTATTTTTACTCACTTTTGAGTAGCCATAAAGGGTGATACGGTCAAAATTTGGTCAAGGGAAAACGCGTGTAAATCGGTGAAATCGTTTATTTAAAAAATCAAAAAATATTCAGTTAGGCTTCCGCTTTTCAAAATCCGAATTGCCGGGCCTTACGCTTGACCCCTGCCATCTGATTTTGTACAGCCACCTTGTCCACCTTCTTCGCCGCAGAAAGCCAGTTTGCCTTGAACTGCTGCTCGTCCTTAGCAGTTTTTTTGGTCTTCTTTAGGTTCCGCTTGACAATAGCCCAGTATTTCTCAATTGGGCGGAGCTCTGGCGTGTTGGGAGGGTTCTTGTCCTTGGGAACCACCTGCACGTTGTTGGCGGCGTACCACTCCATGGCATTTTTACCGTAATGGCAAGATGCCAAATCCGGCCAAAACAGTACGGAACAACCGTGTTTCTTCAGGAAAGGCAGCAGACGTTTATTCAAATACTCTTTCACGTAAATTTCTTGGTTGACGGTCCCGGAAGCTATGAAAATGCTGCTTTTCAAGCCACAGGTACAGATGGCTTGCCAAACCAGATATTTCTTTGCGAACTTTGACAGTTTCGTGTGCTTGAAAATATCTGCTACCTTTCCCTTCCTTTGCCGTATAAAACTCCTGTCCCGGAAGCTGCTTGTAGTCGGCTTTGACGTAGGTTTCGTCGTCCATTACCACGCAGTCAAACTTCGTCAGCATCGTCGGTACAGCCTCCGGGATCGCGCTTTGGCCGTCGTATTTTGTTTATCATCGCGATTTGGAGTCACTACCTTCTTGTAAGTCGATAGTCCGGCTCGTTTTTGGCTCGATGCACGGTTGTAGACAATATACCCAGCTTATTTGCGGCATCTCGGAGAGATAGGTTAGGTTTCGCTTGAAACTACCGGCAACTCTCTTTGTCGTCTCAGCGGCTTCCGGTTTTCGATTTCCCCGATCGAGACTTCCTGGCTGTCGACAAACGTTCCCCAAACACTTTAATTACATTTGTAACGGTTGATTTGGCAACTTTTAGCGATTTTGCCAACTTTGCGTGCGAGTAGCTCGGATTTTCGCGATGCGCGAGCAAAATTTTGATACGCTGCTCTTCTTGCTTGGACGGCATTTTGACAACTGAAAAGTGAATTCCAAAATCAAAATAGGAGCAACATTCTACACACACACACCTTCAAAATGAGGGGTGTTCAGGTTTTTTAAATGCAAAATTGAAAGAAATACGTCATGTTGATATTGACCAAATTTTGACCGTATCGCCCTCTACTTCCGACAAATTTGTGTCAATCGTACTCGATTTTGGGTTGTGCAGAAATAGTTACCCAAAAGGCCTCCAACAATTAAAGAGGAACTGGAATTTAAATTATGTCCCAGGCTACCAACCACTTTTCGTGACGGTCGCATCTCGATTTTAAATTGTACCCCAATATAGAAAACAGAGACCTACGTCAGAAGTGGATTTGGAAGTCAACTGAGCTGGTAATTTAAGTTAGGTTCTGGGATTTAAATCCCAGAAAAAGGGCTGGAAAAATCTAAATGTTGGAAAGATATTTGATTTGTTGTTCATCAAACATACAGGTGACATCGTGCAAGACGATGAAACAAACGTGAAGGCTGACTTTTCACGAATCCCCGGTGATAAATTTTACACTAAAGTTTGCATTAAAAAAAATGGACAAAAATTGCCAATTTTTCACGGGTTTACCTTCACCCGCATTTACAAAACTACCCATGCAACATCAATCATAGTAACTCATGAGTCAGCAGACAAAATTTGACAGCTCTATCAGTCGAACTCTAACCGTGATGGCAAAAACAATGAAGCAACTCCGTTAAGAAGTGTGCGCATTCAAAGAACGGCACCCCACCGCGTCGAAAACGGATATCGTGCGGCACTTTGTGGACGCCGGATACGCAAGTTCCGACATCTACAACATCTTGGCACTATTAGACAACAATCAGAGCATCGAAAGAAAGTTCTGTTCCGGATGGCCGACGATCCTTAGTGACAAGAAGCTCCAAAGGATGCTGAAGAGGAAGACAGAGGGAAAAGTGGCTACATCGCTGCGTGTGCTTGGCCGGGTGGTCGATTCAACTGGCCAAACAGTGAAAAAGTACCTAAATGCTAACGCTAACACAATTTTTGAGGGGCTCCCGAGCAGGACCGAATTACTTTGATAACTGGCTTTGGTATTTAGGAGCTCAGATTAAGAGGTAAAATACCTGAGGATAATACCATACAATTGTTCCCACAATGCTATGCGAATACCACATTGAGGTAAGATAATACCAAAATAGTACCTCTAAGGTATTCCCAGGTATCCAAAATACCAAGTTTTGTAATTCGAGAGATATATTGCTTGCAATTCTTAAGTATTTTGCTTAGGTATTTTACCTTTTAATCTGAGCTCTTTAATACCAAGGCCAGTTATCAAGATCAAAATTAGGTATTCATATGTTGTTGTCTCCTGCGGGTTGTTGTCCGTAATTTTTACAAGGTGTCTATTACAGTCGTCCAGCTTTAACGGCTGTTAGCATTAGAGCAGTGACAGCTCGTGGTTAATTTTTCTCCTCCATACGCCGATTTCACATAAACTGCGAAAAATGTTCGTTGTAAACCCCTCGAGAATTGTCAACGTTACATACCTGTTTTTTACATGGTATACACTTGGTATGGTGGTGAAGCTTCCCAGACCTCAGGGTTTTGTGGAGTTCACAATAAGTACGGCTTCCCGAAATAATGTATTCACCTTTAACCCATGTTTTCATAAATACCTCGACGTTCTTCTGACAATATCGACTTCGTCAACGAAATAGATGAACTGACTGGATGTATTGAAATTCATGTCCGCATGTCCGCACGTTTCATAACTCCTGCTAGCGCAATTTTAAACCGGAGGTAGGAAAGACTATCGCCTTGTCGAAATCATCTGCGTGTTACAAACGAGTCCGACAATGCACCTTTTATCCTCACCCAATACAGTACACCTTCCATCTTGGCCTTGATCAGTTTAGACAGTTTCCCGAGATACCCGTTCTCATCCTTAATCTTCGATAGCTCTTCACGATCAATAGTATCGTAAGCGGTCTTAAAATCGATTAATAGTGGATGTGTAAGGGATTGATTTTTGCTGCACTTCTATAGGACCTGAAGATTTATGTTTAGTATGTTGTCATTCACTCGCCCACAACACCGGCTTGATAACTTACTAAAAAATAGCTTGCTAGTGGCGGCAGGCGGATAATGATCTAGAAAAGCATTTTACAGCCCGCGTTGAGAATACCCGAGCAGGACCGAATAACTGGATAACTGGCCTTGGCGTTTAGGAGCATCAGATTAAGGAGTAAAATACCTGACAATACCCAAATAGTACCTCTGAGGTATTCTCAGGTATCCAAAATAACATGTTTTGTTATTCGAGAGATATTTTGCTTGCAATTCTTAGGTATTTTGCTTAGATGAGCTCTTTAAAACAGGCTGAATCTCGAAAGTTGTACGACAAACTGCTGACCGAAAATTTGGGCTGTGTATTATGGACGGTGAAACCTACATAAAACTCGATTATAAAACCCTGCCGGGATCACAGTTTTTTTACTTGCCGAAGGGAAAGGATGTTCCTGGATTAGTGAAAGCCATTTACATTGAAAATTTCGGCAAGAAGGTAAGATGTGGAAAAATATCGTGTCCATTCATTACAACAGACTGAATTAATGGTCAAATCTACGTGCAGTAGTGTCTGAAAAAAGGTTGCTACCCTTGATCAAACAGCATAACAAGTCTACAATGTTTTGGCCTAATATTGCTTCTTGCCATTACTCTAAATATGCACTAGAGTGGTACAGAAGGAACAATGTCGTATTTGTATCAAAAGAGATGAATCCACCGAACTGCCCGAACTGAGATTCACCCTATCAAAACTTTCTGGGCGAAGCTGAGAAAACACATGAAACTAACGGGAGGGTCTTAAAAATTTAAGAAGTATTGACTAAAAGGTGAAAATGGCAGGAGAAGGCACTGTGCAGAAGCTTATGAGTAGTGTTAATGAGAAAGTTGGAGAACTCGCCTACCCTGCGAAACACCAAGCAAATTGAAATGAAGATGGAAAGAAAACATTGTTATTTACTATGTTTGAGAATAAAATAATCAAAAATCACAGTATGGTCTTATTTTATTTCAGAAAGAAAGTGTATTTATATTTTTCGGAACAGTCTATAATATGATATTTCATGTAAATTTAAGCTGGAAACGCCTGAATCTAGCCTGTTGTATGAAAAATTGCAGACAATTTCGTTGTTTACGCCTACTATGGCTTGGAATTAAACGAGGGGAAATTTTACGTGCTTTTTAAAATTAATTATTTTTTTCTGTGTATAAAGAACGATGCGTGATGACAAGAAACAAAAATAATTATAATGAATTTGAAACTTCCAATGTCAGCGCATTTTTCTTATTTTGTTCTCTATGTATCTCTTTGTTTTTCGCGATATTTGTTCGTTCGGATTATACGTACTTTTGATGCTTTTTGGATTATTCGACCATTTTACGTTTTGTTCTTTCGACATTTTGTCCTTTTGACATTTTTTCCATTCGACCCTCGCCCCCCTCATCTTCATTTGGCCTTTTGTCCATTCGATCTATTTTCATTTATACCTTTTGTCATTTGATCTCTTATCTGTCGACCATTTGTCATTAAATCTTAAAATAAGCTTAATTTTGATTGACACTTTCTTAAGGGCCTGAACTTCCCAAGTTATTAACTTCCAAAAAGTCCAGAAAAGTTTATACATTTTCGGAAAACGCTTCATTTTTTTTTGGTGTTTCTCTGTCATGTTCACATTGCTAATTGGATTAAATAAGCTCCCAAAATCTCTGTAGAACTTGCAGAAGAAGTTAAGAAATTTTGACAAGTTCTCAGAATTAGGAAAAGTCTTTGATAGAGGTGCTTAAAAATGACATGTATTAAAGTCCGATTCAAAGTAAATTTGGACGCATTCAAGTGATCATAACTCCAGAATTAAACAACATACACGGTTGAGCAATACGTCGAACAAAAGGATATTTATTCAGCTTTAAACGATCAATAACAAATTGTTACATACTACCTTTTCGAACGAACTGTCGCACTTTACTTGTGATCGATGCCATCATGATCTGCACAGTCGCTGGTGACACTGTACCGGCAAACTTATCCCACTTTAAACGCATTTGTTGTGCATTTGTCACATCTTTATCGCATCTTCGAAGTTTTTGCTTGACAATTACCCAATATTTTTCGATTAGTCTGAACTCAGGGCAATTCGCCGGATTAATATCGATGAAATTACCATTGTTTGCTGCACACCATTCTAATACCTCCTTAGAGTAGTGGCAGCTGGCTAGATCCGGCGAAAATATAAAGTTGGTCTTGTGTTGCCGAATGAAGGGTAAAATCCGCGTTTTTTAGACACTCTTTAATGTAAACCTTCGAGGACATTGTGTGAGGTGTGACTTTGGTTTTAAGGCCACAACTGCAGATTCCTTGCCAAATCAATAGTTTCCGAGTAAACGATTCGGATGTTGACTGGCACAAAAAGTCTGATATCCTTCTCTTGAAAGGATGTTACGCACGGTGGAAAAGTTGGAATCGTAATCCTTTGCCAAATCACTTATGGAGACACCTAGGTTGCCTTTCACTCACCTCAACACCTTTCTTCTCAGCTATTTGTCTCAAGTGCCACTTTTATGATCGATGTGCTGTGCTCTATCCACGCTCAGAGTATTCTTGTAACGTTTGATTACAAGACACACCGTTGACTTTGGGAATTTTAACACTTTTGCTATTATTGAGGCAGACCACGAAGGATTCTCTAGATGTTTGTGCACAATTAATTTTGTTTTCTCAAGTTCCATGATCCGTAATATCGAGATGCGTCGATCAATCGAGAAAAATATTTCACCAATTTCTTCGTCAATGTATCAACAAATGCCTATCAAACGTGTTGTATTCCGACCACCAGGGACGTGGTGGTGTATTAAACCATGTGTCCAGATTTACTTTGAATCGAGCTTTATGAACTTCAAAGCTATGGAAATGTTAAATTTTAGATTTTTGAACATGCTTAAGCTCTCAGGTTATACTTCCCGAAACTTAATCTAATACAATGTAATCTCACACTAACGCAGCCAATTATTGAAAGCATTCTGGAAAATGAAGACTTCTTGAAAACATCATTTTTATTGTTACCGGCCTGGTCCGGCCAGTTGGCCTGCGTAGCATGTGCCGCAGAGAGGATTCCAAGAAATAGAGCGATTCGGGAAAGAGTGTCTGAAATCGCTCTACTTCTTCGAATCAAAGGAAGGAAGAAAGCGTGGACCTCTCGTACCACACTTCCATATAGAGTTATAAAATGTGATAATTTGTATTTCTTCGCTGGGAGCATAGATGCTAGAAAGATTAGTTTATGGTTCTTTTGCCTGTAGGTGGACTTTTGCCATTTGAAACAAAAGCCTGGCAATAATTTTCCAAGGTTATAGCGCCTCATCTCGCTCAATGAAATTGAGATTGATAGCTCAAATTTACAGAATAATACATTTAGTTGTATGCTATAGAAAAGTATAACAATAGAAGAAGAATTCACGCTTATCCATTCAAAACTAAGATTCAGGGACCTGGTAAAAATAAGCGCCCGTAGATGCATTTTGTAACTTCTGGCAACTTTGCTTCCACTGATGTCCAAGTTCATCGACTTAGCCCCACCGTGGGGTGACTTGGTCCTATACTCAATGATTTTATTACCTCCAATCCGCTCAACAAATCGCAATGTTTTGTAATATAGTGGACGGATTATTTTAATTTGAGATAAATTAATGCAGACGTCTACCAAATTTGACCCACCTGGTACCTCATAGCAATATGCTTAGTGGCGGCCAGAAGATTTGATGAGGAACCCAACCCATTAGGTTTAGCTTCCTGAGACTTAAAAACTTTAAACTTAAAACGAGCTATTGAGGGTAGTATGGCCAGCAATAAAATATAACCTCTAATTTGATAATGACGTCATTTAAGTCCTGATAGTTTTCTCACATCATCACCTCTTAAGCGAAGGGTTTTCACACCTTTTACAGAGATGAGTAAATGGAAAAACATCGCTTGGACACCCGATTTTCGATCCAAGGCCCCAAACGTCATATACAATTTGACCTGACCCATACAGAAAATGTATACGTTGGATGTACCAGTATGTATCTGCTGCTGCTTTAAGATCGTTTGAAAAATTGCCTTTTTCATGCTCCATTCTCACACAAAAGAGTGCGCACAAGAAATCCTGTGAACCGTCCTACCAATTCCCGCAAGAGCAATATATTCACATTCTTCTTCGTTTCGAACGAAGAACACATTTGTTTCGCAAAGGCAATTGATTGCGAAGCAAATTTTGCGCATGTATCGGGTGCATACAGTTTTCCAGTGTTTGGGTTTTTTCTACCCTACATATCGGTTTGCACTTTCCGCGGGATCATCCAGCGCGATTTTCCTCAAACACATTCACGGGAAAATAAGAAGGGATGAGAACGTGATCTTGTTAAAAAAAAATCTAAATACATGCTGTGACTCTTCCACCGGCGACGATAGATGGCTAATCCAATGATCCAATTTGTAAACTTTGACGGGCGGTGACGAGCGGGGGGGCGACTGGTTTCTCGCTGTTTTGCAAATTCGATTTCCTCGTACACATCTTTCCGCTTTTGTTCCGAAACTCCGAGTGTAAATTGCTTTCCTTTTTTCGAGGATAAATGACGTCCCATTTCCGTTGCTTTTCATTTCACGTCCGCTGTTGTCGCTTTAGATTCTTCGTCAGCACTAGAATATATGACAATGCTGCTTCTGGTGAAGGATGGGAAAGCGTTACTTCCGATTGTTCCGAACTAAGGACCGTTATGTGTCTGTTATTTTTCTGTGTGTATTTTGGGAACCTTTCAAAAAGGGATTCCAATGGCAATCGAGGGTTCGTTCCATTGATGAGAAAGTATGCTTCAACATTGAAAAGCATGACTTTGTCAGTTCACTATTTGCTTTGAAGATGAAGTTTCTGAGCGGTCCAATAGCCAATGGCGTGTTAAAGATCGCAGTAGTCGTTTTTCAACACAGACTTGAGCCGTTGTGAATGTTTTGCACTTTAATTTATTGATTACTGTATCTTAGCAACACAGTTGCGTCAAACTCTATATCATTGACTGCAGTTTATTTCATTTCCTAATTATACGAAAAGCACACAAAACTACTAAAATTCCGCTTTGATCCACTCCTTGGAAGTAATTAGGAAATTCATTTTTTTCCAATGCTAACGAACCCCCTTCCTAATTTCAATCAAACAAATTAGTAAATACAAAAACTTTCCTATCAAGCACCCGGCAGCAGAGAAGCACGTCCTAGAAAGGTAAGGGACTGGCTGTTCCTGATGAGAGCCAGTGCACCGTCTGTTACCCACCGTGGAACTGCTATTTGATTAGCTTTCTCTCTTATTCAAAAGCAGTTAATTTCATTTTGAGAGTTGTGAAACTGTTGCCGGTCTTAATGGAAGTGATGGTTAATTAAACTAAGCCGAACAGAACACGGAACCGTCGATTAAACATAAACGTAATGGCTCTGAAGTCAAGCATTGCGTTAGGAATTGGATTTTTAGTTATTAGACACATAGCCAGTGAACCGACGAGTGATTCAAAAGTTGCACATCAAGCGAGTGAATTCATAAATAAATTGAGTTTCTTTTAATTGTGATCCTTTTTTCAAATAGAAATTTCTGGAACGGATATCACACATATATCCGCAACTGGACAACCGGCTCATCTAGTTACCATGATTGAAATCATATCATACTTTATGTTAGTTTATTTAGTGCGGGGGGAGGATGTGGCATCCTGAGTATTCTATGATAGGAGATGGGTGAGTTTCGATGAGCGTGCAGTAGTTCAATAAATGATGAGCGGGGCTCAACGGTTGTTTCTAAAGGTTAACTGTGTATTTACTTGATACATAACGGATATCACAATGGGGAAGGTAGCTTATCGAAACTTCCAATTCTCCTCTAAAGATCTGTCCAGTTAGAATCCGAAATCACATATTGTTTTGCAGCGGCACGAAAAGTGACCGCCGCAAACATTATTTTACAACGGTTTGTTTACCTAGGCGCCCACTTTCTGGGGGGGGTTATAAAAAATTACTTTTTGCGTGACATAATTAATGGACGTTCCCTTATATGCTCAAAGTTTCAGCAAGCGGAAAAGTGTAGATCGAGTGCCTCAAGGTAAGCGTCGTAGTGGAACATATGACCCCAAACGGAACCACCAGAATCGTTGTTGAGGACCGTCAGAGCTTACCCTGGACTATCAGATAATGAAATCGCACAAAAATACGCTGCTGCTCGCTGTACCGTTCGAAGAATTCGTTTGCGAACAGGATATCGCAAGCAACTAAGGCTTGCTTCATTTAGAATTGGAACAAACTTTTGCTCATATTGTGGCGCTCCTGGTGGACGGATTTGGAAGTTCTTGACGCCCACGTGTCGGGAATTTTGTCAGCTTCACGTATGTATTTTTGACATTCCGCAAATCCACTGTACTTTGTAAACAATCAACATGGAAGCCGAAAGAAGGGAAAAAATTGTGCACAGTTATTTGGAAAATCCATTGTGGTCTGCATCTAGGCTAGCTTAACAGCTGAAATTGCCCAGAAATACCGTATGACGCGTTATCAAACGGTATAAGGAAACATTGACGACGATTCGGAAGCCTCAAGCCAATCGTCGGAGTGGAACTGTCGACCGGAAACTGCGTGGTAAGATTTTGAAGACGATTAAAAGGAATCCCAATCGGTCGGACCGTGATTTGGCCAGAAAATTCGGTGCTGCCCATAGTACCGTGAGGAGAACTCGACTCCGGGAAGGAATCAAGTCGTATCGAGCTAGCAAACAGCCAAATCGGACCATAAAACAGAATAAAGGGTGATACGGTCAAAATTTGGTCAAGGGAAAACGCGTGTAAATCGGTGAAATCGTTTATTTAAAAAATCAAATTAAATTTCTTTTTCAAGTTCAATTAGTATAAAATTCAGGAAAAATATTCAGTTAGGCTTCCGCTTTTCCAAATCCGAATTGCCGGGCCTTACGCTTGACCCCTACCATCAGATTTTGTACAGCCACCTTGTCCACCTTCTTCGCCGCAGAAAGCCAGTTTGCCTTGAACTGCTGCTCGTCCTTAGCAGTTTTTTTGGTCTTCTTTAGGTTCCGCTTGACAATAGCCCATTATTTCTCAATTGGGCGGAGCTCTGGCGTGTTGGGAGGGTTCTTGTCCTTGGGAACCACCTGCACGTTGTTGGCGGCGTACCACTCCATGGCCTTTTTACCGTAATGGCAAGATGCCAAATCCGGCCAAAACAGTACGGAACAACCGTGTTTCTTCAGGAAAGGCAGCAGACGTTTATTCAAACACTCTTTCACGTAAATTTCTTGGTTGACAGTCCCGGAAGCTATGAAAATGCTGCTTTTCAAGCCACAGGTACAGATGGCTTGCCAAACCAGATATTTCTTTGCGAACTTTGACAGTTTCGTGTGCTTGAAAATATCTGCTACCTTTCCCCTTCCTTTGCCGTATAAAACTCCTGTCCCGGAAGCTGCTTGTAGTCGGCTTTGACGTAGGTTTCGTCGTCCATTACCACGCAGTCAAACTTCGTCAGCATCGTCGTGTACAGCCTCCGGGATCGCGCTTTGGCCGTCGTATTTTGTTTATCATCGCGATTTGGAGTCACTACCTTCTTGTAAGTCGATAGTCCGGCTCGTTTTTTGGCTCGATGCACGGTTGTAGACGATACACCCAGCTTCTTTGCGGCATCTCGGAGAGATAGGTTAGGGTTTCGCTTGAAACTACCGGCAACTCTCTTTGTCGTCTCAGCGGCTTCCGGTTTTCGATTTCCCCCGATCCAGACTTCCTGGCTGTCGACAAACGTTCCCCAAACACTTTAATTACATTTGTAACGGTTGATTTGGCAACTTTTAGCGATATTGCCAACTTTGCGTGCGAGTAGCTCGGATTTTCGCGATGCGCGAGCAAAATTTTGATACGCTGCTCTTCTTGCTTGGACGGCATTTTGACAACTGAAAAGTGAATTCCAAAATCAAAATAAGAGCAACATTCTACACACACACACCTTCAAAATGAGGGGTGTTCAGGTTTTTTAAATGCAAAATTGAAAGAAATACGTCAAGTTGATATTGACCAAATTTTGACCGTATTGCCCTTTAGTGTGGCCAAAATCCGTGCTCGGAAGCTATACGACCAGGTGCTGACCAAGTTCAACGGGTGTCTTCTGATGGACGATGAAACCTATGTCAAGGCTGACTTCGGGCAAATTCCAGGTCAAAAATTTTACTTGGCAACGGCTCGGGGGGATGTTCCAGCCAAATTTAAATTTGTTTTTGCCGACAAATTTGCACGAAAATTCATGATTTGGCAGGGCATTTGCAGCTGTGGCAAAAAAACAAGTTTTCGTTACAAATAAGACAATGACGTCGGAACCATACCAAAAAGAGTGTCTCCAAAAACGAATTTTGCCGTTCATTCGATCCCACGACCATCCCGTAATGTTTTGGCCAGATTTGGCAAGCTGTCATTACAGCAAAGTCGTTCAACAATGGTATGCAGAGAAAGGGGTTCAGGTTGTTCCGAAAAACTTTAACCCACCCAACTGCCCCCAGTTCCGCCCTATTGAGAAATACTGGGCAATCATGAAGAGGAGACTCAAGGCAAAGGGAAAGGTTGTCAAAGACATCAATCAGATGAAGACCTGGTGGAATAAGATAGCTGAAACGATGGAAGAAGAAGGTGTGCGCTGCCTAATGAGTCGTGTGACAGGAAAAATTCGAGAATTCTTTCAAAACCGTAACGAATAATTTTATCCGTATTTTTTCTTATTTTATTTTCTCTTTACTTTCTACAAAATTCACTTTTATGAACCCAACCTTACCTTCCAGAAACATTTGATAAGTTTTTTCCAGGACATATATACTTTCAAAACTTCTGATTAGTCCCATCCTGAACTACGAGGAAAGTTTCTACAAAACTTTGAGAAAGTACTTTCCAGAATTTCTTGGTAAATCTTCTTAAGTTGTAAGAAGCTTCTGCCTGAACTTCTGAGAAGTTCTTTTCCGAACTGCCGAAATAATCTCTTCTGAACTCCAGGGAAGTATTCTCGTGAACTGCAGGGACGTTTGTTCCTGAATTTCTGAGAAATTCCTGCTTAAACTTCTAGAAAGTTCCTCCTATACTTCTGGAAAGTTTCTTCCTGATTTTATCAAAAGTATCTACCATAACTTCTGGGATTTCGTGAACTTCGAGAAGTTCTCATTCTGAAATGCTGGAATGTTCGATTTGGAACTTTAGGGAAGTTTTCCAGCACTTCTCGGTAGTTCCAACCAAACTTTTGGTCTCTTCGCAGCTTCTGAGAAGTCCTCTTGTGAACTTCTGAGGAGATCTTTACTGATTTTTTTTTGAAAAATTCCATCTTAACCCTACAGGTAGTGCCCGCTCTGGGAGGTTTCTTCCTGAAATTCGAGGAAGTTTTTACCTGAGCTTATTTTTTACAAACTTCTGATTGGTCCCATCCGGAACTTTGAGGAAAATTTTATTGAAACTTTGGGAAAGCCGTCTCCATTTTTTTTGGAAATTTCCTTAAATTTGTTCTTGAAGTTTCTTTCTGGACTTCTGAGAAGTCCTCTTCTGAACTTTTGGGAAGTTTTCTCCTGAATTTTGGGGAAGTTTGTTCCGGAACTATTGGAAAATTCGTGCTCAAATGCTCCTGGAATGTTTCATTCTTTTCTCTCTAAAAATTCTGAGAAATCCTTATTCTGAAATGTTAAAATGTTCTCCTCTGAGCTTTGGAAAAGCTGCCTAGCACTTCTGGAAAGTTCCAACTAACCTTTCGAGAAGCTTCTCTCGGAACTTCAGGGTAGTTATTTCCTGAACTTGAGAGAAGTTCTTTCTTCAACTTCTATGACGCATCGTCCTGAAGATTTTTTTTCCTGTTTTTTTTAGAAATTATAGGTAGTGCCCTTCAACTTTTGCTTCCATCTGAAATTTGGGGGAGTTGTTTTTCCTGAACTTCTGGGAAAAACTCCAAAATCTCTGAAAAATTCCAAATTTCAGAGAAGTCTTCTCCCCTATACTTCTTCCTGAAGCTCTGATAAGTTCTCTGATGATTCTTGGGGAAGTTCTGTCTTGAAATTCTGATAAGTATGATCATGAACTTCGGTAATGAATTTTTGAAGGTTCTGCTTGTATGAACTGCTTGCTCCCAATACTTCTGAGAAGTTTCTACCTGACCATAGGAGAAGTTTTGTTTTCGAGGTAGTCTCTAAATTTCTCAAATATGATTTGTATTGTTGTGAACCTTGATTTTCGTTGTGACGTAATAGAAAAGGACTAATATTACCAACGCTTTTTCGGTAATTTTTCGCATGAGTTCTAACACGCGTGGGATTGAACACTAGCATAAGTAGGGACTCCATGTTACCCTCGGAAAGGGCCTATACGATATTTATCTCCGGGGTCATTGTGTCTCCAAGTGGCCCATCGTTTTCGTTTCTTCAAGGATTTCTACTTTAAATGATACCTACGATATTTTAAAATATTTCAACAAAGCTTCTTACCGTATCCACTATACTGTTCAGATCCTCGTACGATTTGTATCAGAACTTCAGAGAATACCTTTATTTGAAATTTTCAAAATATTTCAAATGTCTGTAAAAGTCTGCAACATAAATAAAATGTCTGCTAAATGTCTGCATCGTTAAAAAAGTCTGCAATCAAAATAAAAAGTCTGCAAATTTACAGACATGTCATCCCTTACCTTTAATGATGACGGCTCGGCTTTTAACGAGGGTTGCTCCATTTTGGTAAGTTGCCTAGATAGAGGGAGACCGACAAATCTCTTGCTGCCGTTTGATGCGGGTTGAAACATAGATGGCGCGTCGATAACCTTTTCATGATGCACGAATATATTTGTTTTAGTATTGATATTTTGATCTGTTTGCTTTGTTTTTTTTTTTAAATTTATTAGCTTGTGTTTGTTTTGTTCCGACATCTTGAGAAGTATCATCGTCGCCCCATGGTCACCGCAACCGGCCAAACACAAAAATCGTGCCCTTATCATATAGTATTAATTTCTAGTGCTAGCGACAATTCTCTGTTGAGAATATTAATTCATTTTCCATGTTTTTTTTGTGCAATCCATCCCCAAAAATGTCACCCTTTTTTAACCTCGGGTAAACAGTGAGTCATTAATTTTATCAACAAACAATGAAATATTCGCTCCATAAAGGTAACGCGATTGAGCATCCTAAACGAACTTGATTTAAAAAAAAAAAAAAAGAACTATATATAAGAAAACATCCACCCTTTGAAAAAAATATCTAGCTAACAGTAAGTAACATATTTCTATACATCCTACGCACCCCCTTTCCATTACACAATTTTTGTACAGAACCTTAGAAACACTTAAGCAACAGCGCCACAACATTCATTGCATATTCCATCGTTAAGTCGGAAAACCAAGTGGACCGTATGAATAAAAGAGCTTTCTTTACGATCTGTTCATGCATACGAACCCGGTAAGTAGCAGCAAGCGGTTCCAATTTTTCCAACCACATTTTCCCATCTCGTTTTCCATCACCGAGGCGGAACCGGTTCGGGGAAAGTGGTGCGAGACTAGCTGAGTCTCTCTTCAACTTCGTTTTGCTCCATCAAAGCGATACCCACGCCCACGGTTTCGTTCGAATGCAAATTTATCAAATTTCGCGGAATTAGCCGTAGGAAATGCTAGGTAAAAATGGATTTCATACTTATTGGGAAGGCATTTCAATTCGCTGGTTGAGACAGTCCGATCATCTTCGTGAAGCAACTAACGAATCCAATTTCAAATTGATCACGCACGGCACTGAAGTTGGCAAAACGAACGGAAGGAAGCAAAGTCCTTTTTGAATCATAAAGTAACCTCACAAAAGAAGGAAATGCGTAGATGGGAAGAATCGATTCGTTTCATCGATCCAATCGTTAAAGAGCTTACAAGTGTAAAATGTCAAACCGAATTCAAATTTAAAGCGCCTACTTTAACTTCCCTTCGGAAAGAAATTCACATGTTTCAGAACCTGTTGACATCCTTCGATGGCATCGAGCGGACCATTTCGAATACTACCGAGGATTTGTTTTCGCCATGGTATGTGGCTTCGGAATCTGTTTACAAATTTGTTCAAATTTACATATTGTTCTCGGAGGTTTCTTGTTTGCAAAATAGAATCCTCTCACCAATCGTGTACAACATCCGACTTGCTGCTGTTGGGCAGAAGCGCTTGTTGTGTTGACAGAAACGGCTTCACTCCGGATGCGGCAGCGGAGTTTACATGCTGCGTGAGAAGCCGGAAACAAATGGATATTTATTACGCAGACGAGACCTACCACTGAACTTGTAAATGCCATGCGGTGGACTCTCGGTGCTTTTTTTTCCCATCATCAGATCCTGCGGATAATTCCACGAAAATACGATAAAACTTCAGCCGGATAGCTGATGCCGGAGCCGGGGGTGAGTTGGATGTCGTGTTGCCTTAGCAATGATGACGTCGGTCTTCACCTGTCTCGAATAGGATGGGGAAGAAATGAACATGACGATTACGATTGGCTGGAATTGGAATTGGATTTTTACGTCTTGTCTTATCAGTTCTCGGGAGTCAGAATTATGACATTTATTGGTGCCATTTTGTTATCGGTCTGAAGTGTATGGAAATTACTTTACGGAGCAAATCAACTTATCGGGTTTTACTTGAAATTCACTTACTTCCTTGTGATTCAGGAAGCGAAAAATACTTTGTCAAACCGACTTTTTACAATTATGAACTATGTCTCGTGTAAAATTTGAAATTTCTAAATCACTTATTTTATTATTGGAAAATATCTACATGTGTTTCCAGTAGTAGCTAAGTGAAATATTTGTTCAATGTATGCTTAGGATGTTCGTTTCACGCTAAGACTCAATGAACCCTTAAAATGTTCACCCATGTATGGGTAACTGATGCAATACTCATAATATGGGTAAATTGTACTCACAAAGTAGCTAAACTTCACTTACAATATGTGTAAAGTGATTTTACCTAAACATGAGTAAACGCCAAGGGGCTGGTCAATCTGGTCAATTTGAAATCTTCAAAAGATTTCAAATCTTTGCAAAAGATTGGACCACTGATTCAGTCATTCAAGTTCTGTCAGCCGTTCTTATTATCATTTAGTCGAGGCTTCCACTGATGACGCGGAGATGTGACATCTGCTTACATGTCTAAAAAGCTTGTCAACGTTCGCCTCACGTTATAGAACTTTGTTCGATGGTTTGAAGAGTTATGTGAAGCCACATCTTCACAAGGGTTCGGTCAATCTTGTCAATTCAAAAGCTTAAAAAAAAATATTTCAAAAATTCGCGCCTCTGATCGGATAATTTTGCTAAAACAACATTCACTTTTGCTTCAGTCCATTAAATTTCTTTGAGCCATTCCTATTAATTATTTATATTTTCACTGTCAATAAGGATTTTTTTCCCCGTATAAACCTCAAGCAAATACTTTGAGAAAAATTCTATCGTTATACCGACAATTAATTCATGATCAAGATGCATATTGCATGTAATGGTTACAATAACCATGAAAATGGACAAATTAACCACGTTCATGGCATTCTTGACTATGATCATGGTAACTAGGACTATTCCGATATTATGATATTATGTTGAATCAACTATTTTTAATTGTCGTTTTGACTATTATGGTTCAAAACCACTACACCGCAATAGGAATCCTAACTCCCATTAATGGTAAAATTGACTATAAAATTTGATTCTGTGTAGCCAAGTGCTGGCCAATTACCAGAACAGATGGAACAAAAGAAGAGCGGTGAGGATAAGTATCGTTCTTGGTAGCGATTTGATACAAACGGATGTGACCGAAGCAGAGCCTTTCGTGGGAGTAACCCGAATCGTGACTATTATTCGGATTATAGCCTGACTTATAAGTACTATGCATTGATAGCCAAGGACGGACTCAATGGCGTGTATACAAGGTCTGGCGCAGTAGCCACGACAATATCAGTGAAATGAGCCAAATTCGCTCATGACACTAATACCACTGCATTCCTGCTTACGCTACACAAAAGCTCGGAAAGTGCTACGTCATACTATTTATTTTGATTCGTTTGCTCAGTGATTGTTTATTGTATGCGCTACAAAACTTAATTTTTCAACCGATTCCAGTCTACCGATGATGGAAAATTGGCTCTATATCGCTACTCGATTGTCAAGTCTCAGCGTTTGAATGTTTGTGTGGTCAAAATTCGATTACCTCAGTGAAATTCACAATAAATTATGCATGTTATAGGTAGGAAATGTTTCTGCTCAATAAATGACATTGTATCATGATTATTTCTACAATTTAGCATTCATAATAAACGTTTGAACCGATTTTCTTTAACTGAACCCATGCCCGCCAATAGAAAGTTCAATAGTGTTACGTCATCACTTGTCGGCTTAGCAATGTTTACATTATTTTTGCTTCCAATACAAGCAAGCAGTGCGTTGCCCTAGACCTTATATAGACGTCATTGGGACGGACTGGGTGTCATTTGGTCTATCACTCCGGATAAGGAGTCTTGAAAACTAACGTGAAATTCGCCGGATGGCACCCGATATTTGTTCAAGCGTTTTCGGTATGGACTCACCAAAGGACACAAAAACAAATATCAATTATTCACGTTGGCAAATTTATTTTAGAATTTGGGCAAAGCCAAATAATGCTCCAACATTGGGATTCATACGTCGAATGATCGAGTCATGTGGTGGAGATCAGTGAATCGCTCGCTGCCTTGTCCATTCAGGACGACGCTTCCTAGCCGTTGAAACTATGTTCAGTGGTTTGGTGGCGATCTACATTGCATTTAGCGGGTGCTGCACATTCCGAATGCCCATGGACTGCTTGTGGCAGGATTGGGACTATGACGGCCCGGTTGTGTCAGTGTCCGTCCTCTATATCTTGGTCGATAACCGAGTGAGTTCACGGTAAGATACTTCTTGGGTTTAACTTGTCTAGTTATTGATCGTAAATTCTCTTCTGGCAGGGTTTCCACTTAAAAAGTGGGTTTCAAACTCTTCTGAATTCCTTGCCAATATACCCGATGCCGATCAAGCCTTCACTTCGTACCTTGACCTTCACGACGACTAGTCCGTCCCACCCTCGGGGTCGAATGGGAACCGAGAAGTGACATGATGAGCTTTAAGGTTCAGCTACCGTAACCAGCTTCCGTTCTGACCAAACGAAAGGACATGTCATATATAGCCCAGATTTTGACCCCCTTGGCCTAGTAGGACCAACAATAGTCGTCGCTAAGCTGTTTATGCAGCGTTTATGGGGGCTTAAAACCGAAGATGGAGATTCCTAAAAGTGTGATCGTCTCCTTCCACCATATTTCCAATCCGAGTGGAAGGCATTTTACGGAACGCTCCATGCAAACACTCCGGATTCCTCCGGATATCATTGGACAAACCGGTATCATTCCAGTTTCATTTCTTCTCCGATGCGTCGTTAAAGGCGTATGAATCGTGCTGCTATGTCCGGTCGGAGTCCGCTGGAAACGTTCGAGTCCAGCTACTGATGTCCAAGTCAACGGTGCCTGGAGCTATGTGCTGCAGTATTGTCATCCAATTTTTACAAGAAGGTTGTTCACGCTATCTCAAAACCCGCTGAAGTATTCTCCTGGACTGATTCGTCCACCGTACTGCACTGGTTGGAATAACCGCCGTTGCGATGGAAGACGTTCGTTGCAAACCGCGTAGCAAACATTCAAGAGGCTACCGAATCCTGCCACTGGAAACACGTTTCCGGAGTATTCAATCCAGCTGATCCACTCTCCCGTGGAGAGAATCCAATCGATATCAGAGACCATTCGCTCTGGTGGAACGGCCCGGAGTGGTTGTCTTCATCATGATCGTCCTGGCTTGCAAGCAACAGCAAACTTCGTCGTCCTGTCGCAAACTGGATGCGATATTTTCGTGCCTTGAAATCAACCACCAAGAAGACCTCTATTGAACCTTTCGTTGCCTTGACCACTACCGACATCCGTGAAGCAGATCTTGCATTATGCCACCTGGTTCAGCGAGAATCATTCTCCGAGGAATTGTCCGATCTCCTTGCCGGAAGGCGAGTTACATCATCTCCATTGAAGTGGCTAAAACCAAAATTCGACAAAGGGATCGATTACTGTGGTCCCGTGTACATCAAGTCACCACTCAAGTAACAATTTTGGTTTTATAAGGGTTCTGAAGAGCATGAATTAGACTTCAAGAATGCTATAAAACCATGATAAAACCAGCAATGTTCCTTGGGATCGGGCTCCTACGAAGGCATATATAGCCATATTTGTGTGCTTCGCTACTCGTGCTGTGCACATCGAGCTTGTTTCAGATCTCTCAACACCGGCCTTTTTAGCCGCTCTTCGCCGTTTCATCGCTCGTCGTGGAAGGATGTTTGAAATCCACAGTGATAATGGTACTGCCTTCCAGGGTGCATTGAGCTGCTCAGAATCTACTAAATGATGAAAATCAACGTAGCCGATCGGATACAAATACTCGTCTGGTGTGCAGAAAACGAGATCATCTGGCATTTTATTCCTCTTCGAGCGCCTCACTTTGGTGGGCTGTTAAATCAGCAGTTAAACCACTTGTTGCGCGAGATTGGCAACGTCACCATTAGCTACGAGGACATGTGCACCCTATTAGCTCAGATTGAGATGTGCCTAAATTCCAGGCTCCTGGTCCTAATCCCAACTGATCCATCAGATTTGGAAGTCCTGACCCCAGGACACTTCTTGATCAGAACCAGCTTCCAAGCCGTACCGGAACACAATCTGCATGACATTCCGGACCATCGCGATGCATCGCCTTTCACTCTGGGAGCTCACTCAGAAGTGATTCCAACGGATCTGATCCAGATGGTATCCAGAGTACCTCCAGCAGCTCCAGGCACGGGCAACCAAATGCACGGCTCCAGTCACTATCGAACCTGGACGAGTCGTGGTAATTAAAGACGATAATCTACCTCCAATCCAATGGCTGCTCGTATATCCGGGCAAGGATGGAGTAATTCGCGTCGTCACCGTAAAGACAGGCTCATCCGAGGCCGTCGTTAGACCCGTCGCAAAAATTGCACCCCTAAAGATGTCAGAGAATCATCATCCAGATCCCGCAAAATGAGACCTGGTAGAACACGCCGAAATTTGCTCGAGACCTTCGGGGGAACCAAGCAGGTAATTGCGGTTCTAGTACTCTACGTGTAATTTGTCAAGTCTACCTGGTCTTTTCTATCCCCAGTCGACGACTACAGTGATGGCAACGGATCTTGCTAATCAACAAATGTTACTATTCAATAACCTTGGTAACTACAACAATCCGGTCGTCGACGAACTACTACGATGTCTAAACGTCACTGTAAAAACCGAAATGATGTCATTCCACGAACTGGAGTTTAAAAAGTAGTAGAGATTTCTTTATACACAGTGTTGAACAAACCAAGTTAGTTCAAATGGGCGCCTTATGATTGATAAAGGGTGTCCACGATGAAATTGCCACACTATGAAATTGCTCTAACTTTTTAACCGTTGGGTAGAATTTAATGAAAATTTGGGTGGATTTAGTTCATAGTGCATTATTTACATCCTGCAAGTTTTAAAGTCCTGTGATCAAAACTCGCGGAAATGGAGTCGAAAGAACAGCTCGTGCGTGATAAAATCCTGCGCATTCATCACGAGAACAAGGATCTCTCGCATCGTTCCATCGCTAAAACGTTGGGAATTGCGAATTCCACGGTGTCGCGAGTGATTAAGCGGTTCGAGGAACGGTTGACCACCGATCGGAAGCCCAGAAGTGAAGGAAAAAGTATTCCGTACAACACCAAAAATCACAACCGCGTAGTTGGGGCTTTCAACCGAAATCCGAACGCCTCCGTTCGGGATGTGGCTAAGAAGCTGCACCTAAGCCGAAGTTTTGTCCAGAAGGCCAAAACTAAGGCTGGGCTTCGAACGGTCAAGGTACAAAAGGCCCCTAATCGTGACGAGAAGCAGAACAAGTCCGCCAAAACCCGTGCCAGGAAGTTGTACCTCAACATGCTGACGAAAGTTGAATGCTGCATCATGGACGACGAAACATATGTGAAGGCCGACTTCAAACAGATCCCCGGCAACCTGTTTTTCACGGCCAAGGATAAGCGTTCCGGAGCATGTCCGCACTCAGGAGATGTCCAAATTTGCGAAGAAATTCCTGGTTTGGCAAGCCATCTGCACGTGCGGGAAGCGGAGTGCACCTTTCGTGACCCAGGACACGATGAACGGACAGGTGTACATAAAAGAGTGCCTCCAGAAGCGGCTGCTTCCTCTCCTGAAGGCCCACAACGTCCCAACAATCTTCTGGCCGGATTTGGCCTCATGCCACTACTCCAAGGACGTGCTGAAGTGGTATGCGAACAAGGTCAATTTCGTGCAGAAAATGTTCAACCCTCCCAACACTCCGGAGCTCCGCCGCATCGAGAAGTACTGGGCGATTATAAAGCAGCACTTTCTTAAACGACCTAAGGTAGTGAAGACAGTCGAGGAACTGAAGAAAGTATGGGTTTACATGCAAAAAACGGTTGATTCACAGGTTGTGCAGAATCTTATGGCCGGGGTTAAGGCCAAGGTGCGGGCATTTGCGTATGGACTGTAAATAAAATACGAGTAAAATGGTAAAATGAAGTTTAATAGTTATTTCTCAATCCCTGAAAATTTGATGGCAATCGGATGAAACTTCGAATTTTGCGAATCAATTTTGTGTGTGGCAATTTCATCGTGGACACCCTTTACTTGCATGAATTAGGAGTAGTCTAAAACCTACTTTAATAGATACCGGAACAAAAAATTTACTTGGCTACGGCTCGGAGAGATGTTCCTGCCAAATTCATGTTTGTGTTTGTAGATAAATTTGCACGTAAATACAAGATTTGTCAAGGCATGTGTAGCTGCGGTAGGAAGACCAAGGTATTCATTACTGATAAGACATTTAATTCAGAGCTGCACAGAACGGAATGTCTCCAAAAGCGAATATTGCCATTCACCAGATCCCACAATGAACCTGTCATGTTTTGGCCAGATCTTGTCATTACAATAAAACAGGGCTACATTGATATGAAACCAACGGGATTTAGTTTATACCGAAAGAACTCAACTCACCAAACTGTCCCCAGCTTAGACCGATCAAGAGATTTTGGGCTATTATGAAGAGGAAGCTGAAGGTGAATGGCAGTGTCGTCGAAAGCATCAATGAATTGAAGGCCAAGTGGAATAAGATTCCCAAACCGGTGGAAGAGAACAATGTGCGCCGGTTGATGAAACGTATTCCGGGATAGGTCCGCAAATTTCTTCGAAATCGAGATGATCATTTTTTTTTGGTATTTTCCCTGATAAGTTCACATAAAGTCGAACATTAAACCACATAATATTTCGTTAATGTATATCCGAAATATGCGCAATAGTCTATGTTCCAATTCTAACTGGGCCACACCTTATTTGTCCATTCGTCGTCATTCAAGTCGTTTCAGTGAAAAAATTACAACTTATCACCCTTCATCTAGCTTCAACATATTTATAACTTCAACTTTTCAGTAATACTTCCCAAAACTGCTTCTAATTTATCATCAAAGCACCGTTCCTTGAACTGCAAAATTTCCTATTTTAAAAACAAAAAATGCGGTTATCATGATCATCAAATGAACACAAACAACCCCAACCGGAGGGATGAGAATTAAAGAAGAAGAAGAAAAAAATAGACCTATCAGTATGCTGCTTTGTCATTTGGTTGGTCACAGCTGCACCAAGTGCTCGGGGCTCTGATGTTTATATTTGTATTCAAAGCTTTTCCGTAAACCCAGCTTGCCGTCCCATGCCGAAGCTCCTGGGGGGAAAAAATAGTCCTTTCAGCAAAAATTCAAAATCACTTAAGGGTTTCTGCTTTCGGTCTGTTTTTGTGCTGCCACTGGGGGTGAAGCTTTGCATTGTTGTTATGCTTTTCAATTTGTCTACGCCTTCAATTATTGAGAAACCCTCTCCCAGGCTGCCGCCAGCATGTCTCACCTAGGAAGATTCGGTGACGAGGCAGGGATGTAGACTAGTTCATGCTAATGGAGTCGGAAATGGTTGTGGGTGTCCGCAGCATTGGATCCATCATCTCTCAGTTTTTTTCCCCATATCGGCATCCAATGACGCACGACGAGGGTTAGGGGGGGGGGGGACTAGTTAGTCGACCAGAACGATTTCCACTCGAACAGGCCGATGCTGCTTGATGGGCCACATGAAGAGGGTGCACGACTAAAATAACTGCCGCTGTGAGTAATGGCGAAGGGATATGTGCTTAGTTGGTGGAACATAAAAATAACAATATCCCAACCAAGGACCAAAGGGGGGGTTGGGGGGGGGGGGTAATGGGTGGTGGAAAGAGGAGAAAACGGAGGAGCATAATAGGAAAGGATTTGTTCTGCTAGGTAAACGCATTCACCCAGGATGGAGAGATGCATAATGGAGTGATAAAGTGACGTCACACCGTAACGACGACGAGAATGATGACGATGAAGCCAGGACAAATGGGAACGACGGTCCAAATGTGTCTGAGGATGAATTGAGCATTCAACTCGCTTTGGCTCATTCACCATGGCAATTGTGAGTGAAGTAGTACTGGATTTTATTTTTCCTGTGGAGAGCTTGTAGGTGATACCAGAAGAGAACAGTGATGCGGGATGTTGAGAACACTTGGACTTGGACGTCTATAGATGGAATGATTGCCCTGGAGGAATTCTCTTTAAATCATACCTCAGGCTTCGTACGGTTTGTGAGAACCTCTCAACAATTATTGCCCCATAAACCACACTTACGTTCGTGATTTCACATCTACATAACGTAGACGGTGCCGTTCCGGCAATTCTCCTATACCCCGAAGAGCATCTCGGTGAATTTTTCATGGCCTTCACTCGTCGCTAAATGGCGCCTATGTGTTAATATTTCAGGGATGTTTCGGTCCCGCTGTGCAGTGGCACAATTCTGAGAAAAAGACGGTCAAATACATTTTTACCCTTTTGTCATCAATTTATCGACTAGATGTCTTAAGAAAAGTTGCTCGAAATATTATTACGTATCTTTTGAAAAACACGCTAAACCTTTCATAAGGGCTTAACTACACTTTCATATTCTAACTTCTTCCAGGTACAAGATAACGGATTGTTGTCTTCAACAAAGTTGTAGAACAGGTAATTTTAAGAAAAGTTGCTGAAAACATTAAGTTTCTAAAGCCTAACGCTAAAGATATATAAATGGTTTTCTTTCAGCACTACCTTAAAACTGTTTTTTTCTTCTGATAATTAGAACTTTGTTCAAATTTGACGATTTGAACTTGTTCTAAAATTGTTGGAATTATTAAAATACACATTTTTGCTAAACACACCAATGTTCTCTGATAACCACATTTTGATATATGGTGATTGTAGTGTCTGTGTGACGTCGTAATCAATTGCCTTAAAAAGGGTGGGAGGGTCCTGGCGGGGTCTCAAATTAGTTGTATATGGAAGAGTATCTTATGAACTAGTAATTTTGAAATTATCAGCGTTGAGTACCAAAGGGTACCTGGTTAATTCCTAATATAAAAAAGTTTAGTAGTCGAAAAAAAGTATGCCGAGAAGTGTAATATTTTAATTTAAAAACAAAGCCCAAAACTAGGCTCAAGCACAACATTCCATCTACAACAGTGGTAAATTTCAAAATAAAATAGCTACAATTTGACCTATTACCAACAATATATTGCATTTTGATTAGACTCGGTACCTAACAGAGCACAACGAGCCACTCTCCTTCTACTTCGTTGTATATTATGACACAATATTAATTGACTAATAACTAGTATTATTTCTAACAAAGATTTTTCTGGGTACCCTTCAATATCCAACGCTGGAAAATTCAGAAGTACTAGTTCATAGTCCAAGTTTGTTGAGCATTACGTCACATACTCTTAACTTTCATACCATTTCAAAATAAGGGTTTACTAGGTACCCTTTGATACCCAACGCTGAAAATTTCAGGTTTAATAATAGGCGTAGCCCGAGGGGGGGAAGAGGGGGGCCGTTGCCCCCCTAACTTTTGAATCGATTTATAATTTTAGTGCTTGCTTCAATTTTTATTATTTAGTGTTAATGTTTGATAGATTGCCCATTTGCCTCAATGCAAAAGCGCGAAGTTGCCTCGATTTTGTGACACGATGTAGCAAAAAAGTGCAAAAAGTGGATATCCATGAAATTTTTTTTAAATAGTAAAGACTAAAATAGCATAAGATATTCTACGGGTGAGACGAAACGACTCATATATCAGTTTCGGAGACAAGGCAGCAGTTGTTTTATCCTATTCGAAGATTTTATCCGTTGCTATGAGCATGAGTAAGATTATAAACATGATTGACCACCTGCGGCTGCTATTTCGTTGTTGCCAGATGAGCTGTTATTACACAGAGAACCACCAGGTGATGCTTAGGAGTAGCATACATTCTCAATGTGAAAAAAACTGGTGATCTCAAACTAATGCAATAACCAGCGACTGTCCCGCCCGAATGCAGGTCAAATAAGGGAAGGAAATTTAATAAGAAAGGAAACACCAACGCGATTCTACGTTAAACTTGCGGTTATATCCTAGATATAACCCCCCTCTATTTTTTTTAAATATTTATACCCATTTCTGATTTGAACCTATTTATACAAATAGTGCTATTGGAGCCAATCACAAAATGGGATAGTGGTTTACTTGCTCGAGGATATGGTGGTACGGTGAGCATGGCAAACCAATAAGGCTTGCTTCATTTAGAATTGGAACAAACTTTTGCTCATATTATGGCGCTCCTGGTGGACGGATTTGGAAGTTCTTGGCGCCCACGTGTAGGAAATTTTGTCAGCTTCACGTATGTATTTTTGACATTCCGCAAATCGACTGTACTTTGTAAACAATCAACATGGAAGCCGAAAGAGGGGAAAAAATTGTGCACAGTTATTTGGAAAATCCATTGTGGTCTGCATCTAGGCTAGCTAAACAGCTGAAATTGCCCAGAAATACCGTATGGCGCGTTATCAAACGGTATAAGGAAACATTGACGACAATTCGGAAGCCTCAAGCCAATCGTCGGAGTGGAACTGTCGACTGGAAACTGCGTGGTAAGATTTTGAAGACGATTAAGAGGAATCCCAATGTGTCGGACCGTGATTTGGCCAGAAAATTCGGTGCTGCCCATAGTATCGTGAGGAGAACTCGACTCCGGGAAGGAATCAAGTCGTATCGAGCTAGCAAACAGCCAAATCGGACCATAAAACAGAATAGTTTGGCCAATATCCGTGCTCGGAAGCTATACGACCAGGTGCTGACCAAGTTCGACGGGTGTCTTCTGATGGACGATGAAACCTATGTCAAAGCTAACTTCGGGCAAATCCCAGGTCAAAAATTTTACTTGGCAACGGCTTGGGGGGATGTTCCAGCCAAATTTAAATTTGTTTTTGCCAACAAATTTGCACGAAAATTCATGATTTGGCAGGGCATTTGCAGCTGTGGCAAAAAAACGAAAGTTTTCGTTACAAATAAGACAATGACGTCGGAACTATACCAAAAAGAGTGTCTCCAAAAACGAATTTTGCCGTTTATTCGATCCCACGACCATCCCGTAATGTTTTAGCCAGATTTGGCAAGCTGTCATTACAGCAAAGTCGTTCAAGAATGGTATGCAGAGAAAGGGGTCCAGGTTGTTCCTAAAAACCTTAACCCACCCATCTGCCCCCAGTTCCGCCCTATTGAGAAATACTGGGCAATCATGAAAAGGAGACTCAAGGCAAAGGGAAAGGTAGTCAAAGACATCAATCAGATGAAGACCTGGTGGAATAAGATAGCTAAAACGATGGACGAAGAAGGTGTGCGCCACCTAATGAGCCGTGTTACAGGAAAAATTCGAGAATTCCTTCGAAACCGTGACGAATAATTTTATCCGTACTTTTTCTCAAAAGAATGGAGAAAACTCTACATTTGTATAAACAAAGATCTTGAATTCAATAATAAATAACTGAAATACAGGCAATTGTTTTTGTTCCATTTCTATCTGAAGCAAGCTTTATTATGGATCACAATTAATTATGATCCCCACCACCGGTCCACCAGTCCGGTGAACCCCCACATCACACCAGGAAGCATTTTTGTTGTTTATTTTGCTGTGCTCACTTGATTACTCACCTCGCCGAATTAAAGATAATCAAAACAATACGAAATGCGCCATAGAACAAAATAGTGGGTAGTAAAGCATCGACAAAACTCTTTACAGCCGATGCTCGAAGCAAACTTTTTTTTGTAAACTTTCAATTTTTACAACTGTGCCAATCCTATAGCAGCTTCTTAAGAACAATCTACCCGAGCAAAGGATTATACCAAATTGATAACAAGTTCTAATACCAGGTTATCATTTTTTGATCACTGAATATGTTATAATTGAGGCTGAATTAACAGCAAAAATAACAGAACGAATAACAAAAAAATACTCGTTGAATATCATAAAAATAACTTATTTTGTTATCACTGCGAACAGTTTGATAATAAATCCTGTATTGTATGCAAATTTATTGAAATTGTTTCATATTATGTTATCAATTTGAAATCAAATTCTAATGCTTATAGCGGAAAACAATATTTTGATTAAAATCAGAATTTTTTGTTCAAATATGCTGGAAATATTTATAGTCTAAACATTCAACTTATAACCTTCATAAAAAATAAACATTCAACTTATAACCTTCAAAAAAAAAACATTCAACTTATTACCTTCATAACAAATATGCTGGAAATATTTATAGTCTAAACATTCAACTTATAACCTTCATAAAAAATAGTGTGTTCAAAATGATTACATATGATAAAAAAAATTGCCAATGGTGATAACTAAATTTGTTTTGCGATAACAGCGGAAATCAAAACTATAACTGGGATAACAGAACTTGATACTTATATGATATCAGCTTGTTATTTTCATTTGCTAGGGTATGCGAATCCATTTAAAATTGCGATTTGGGGATTTGGTAAAAGTAAGAGTGTGTAGATGCATTTCGTGCCTTCTGGCAACTTTATGCTTCTATTGATGTCCAGGCTCATTGGTTTAGCACCAACCAGGGAAGACTTGGTCCTATACTCAATGATACCATTATCTCCAATTCGCTCAATCAATCGCTATGTTTTGTGATATATTATGATGAACTAATATTATTTAAGATAACTCAATACAGACGTCACCCAAATTTTGCATATTGACAGGCAATCTGTGAATACCCACCTAGTACCTTATAATATAATGCTTAGAGGTGGACCGGAAGATTCGATGAGCTGCCTCAAAGATTTTTTTCTGTTTCTATGGGAGAAAACCGGTGATTTTGCGATGTTACTTAATCAATATATACACTGAAAACTTATATTCGCTTTCACTCGTTTCGTAAACATGGATTTTGTACATAGAACAAATGTCTCGTAAATTGTATGAAACATTCTTAATACTTGCCATTTGGTGAAATGCTATCATAACACCTCTTTGTACAGTGCACGAAATGAAATTCATGAAGATCAACAAATTGCAGCTTCTCTTCAATCGTACTCATACCAGTTGGTATTGCTCCTCGGGTGTGCTGGAATTATTGATTTATTTTTATTATTTTTTTCGATTACATACTGAGTCGATATAGAAGATCTGTCAGTCAATCATGCAACCACAAGAGTTTCTTTTTTATTGATAACAAGATATTCGTAGTAGTTTATATTGTTTTCGTACAATGCACGAATGTTCTTTTTGTGCCAATAAATGCTTCGTGTTTTAGACAGTTACGCGTGTGGCATTGAGTACGAAGGTTGTTTCTTGAAAAGTACAAATCTATTTACAACGAATACAACGAATAGATTTGTTAGTCCTACCTTCGATTTCGTAATAAAATCAAAATTTAATTTGCAGTGTGGGTGAGAGAGTTGTGGAGGAAAAGTCCATTTACAGTACAAACTGTGAACAAACTCGGTGGTTATCCGATACAAAAATCCAACACGACTGTAAAGTGAATATTTCGACACATGACAGTACCCGCTAGATTTTACCATGGTTGTTATTTGATAAGGTTTGATTTTGAAACATGTGGAAAACCTAAGGTTTTTAAAATCCATTTTGTTTTTTTTTAATTCCAGAACAAGCCTAGAATTGTTGAATCTTGTTGCCAAAGTTTGACGGATATTGTAATGTACTTTAGAGAAGCGTTGAGAAGATAATCCACGGATTGTCACAAAGTGAGGGTTCGATTCCTGCTCTAGCCTGTGGAACTTGAAAATGTCCCTACTCTACTGGTCGTAATGTAATGTATTCAGTGTGTGCAACCGCTGGTTGAAGACGGTGTAATTCTCTCTCTCTCTCTCTCTCTCTCTCTAAAATAAATATGTGGCCCCACCCTTTTTGAAATCCTGGCTACGCCTATGGGATTAATGTTCATAAGATATTCTTCCAAATACAATTAAATTGGATCGCCGCCAGGACCCACATATATTTTTGTAGTTTGTTGAACATAACGTCACATGCGAAATATTAATTGGCTTATAACCTGTACTATTTCAAACTGACGTTTTACTAGGTACCCTTCTTTACCCAACGCTGCCAATTTCAGGAATACTTTTTCAAAAGATTATCTTTCAAATACAATCTGTTTTAGACCCCACTAGGACCCGCCTACCCTTTTTGAGGCGATTGATTATGACGTCACACTTTAAGCACAATATATCAAAATGTGATCATCAGAGAGCATTAGAGTGTCTGGCAAAAATGTGTATTTTAATAATTCCTACAATTTCTTACATCATATTGAAATCGTCAAATGTGAACAAAGTACTAATAATCTAAAAATAACAGTTTTAAGATAGTTCTGAAAGAAAATCATGTATATCTCTTTAACGTTAGGCTCTAAAAACTCAATGTCTTAGGCATTTTTTCTTAAAACTACCTGTTTTACAACTTTGTCGAAGAATACAAGCCGTTATCTCGTAGCTGGAAAAAGTTAAAACTTGAAAGTGCAGTTAAGCGCTTATGAAAGGTTAGGCGTGTTTTTTCCAAAGATACGTAATAATATTTTGAGCAACTTTTCTCAAGACACCAAGTCGATAAAATGATGACAAAAGGTTGAAAATGTTTTTGACCGTCTTTTATCAGAATTGTGCCACTGTGCGCTGTGCAGTCGCACTCTGACCGTATTCCTGTTTACATGTGCTAAGTAGGGCTTTCCAATTCGGAGAGCTTACATAATCGGGGTAGGAATGAAGGTGGTGGGACGGAGACGGCGAGAGATAATGGAAGATGAAAATTGACTCGAGTGCTCCAACAACGAACAAAACCGGGGAATGCTCCGGCCGTGTGTACATTGAAGATTGTTTGCCCCAACATGGCTTCAGTTAATGTTTACATTTCATTGGAAGGCTGACGAGACACGAGAATAACAAAACTTCTACCCAGGTCAGGTCGGATCAGGTCAGAAAGACAGATGCGAGAATAAATTTTCATTTCTGGGAATTACTGCCCGTCTCTGAACTGGTCCTTCCGAAACAGCACTTACCCCCTCCTACCTCACATTAACCTAAAGTGATTGACCTTCTCCTTTTGACCCGATTCCACCGAACGACCGAATGCTGGAAGTGGGATATTAACTGTTGTCTGTTGAAAAATGGGCCATTCGTCCCCACCTCCGCCATGTTCGACTTTTTTTTTGATGACGGCCATAAACAAATTCCTCATCGAAACAGAACACGCCAACGACGAGGACGAGGACATTATTCGTCCATGTCACAACCCTCCCGCTTTTGGCTCAGCATCCGCCTAAAAGCAATATAAATAGCAGGAAATTCATTATCGTCAACGCCTTGGCAGCCTACCGTTAGGACCTATTTCCAGCGAGTTTCCGATGAAAACCGGGAATGGCATCGAAGGTTCGTGCGAGACGATGCTCGAAGGCCTTATTCAGTGATAACGACTCGAGGGTCCCTTTTTCGGGTTTTATATCTGACGGAACACCGTGCAGTGAGATGGAAGAAAAAAAAATTCTCAATGTAATTATTTTGGCTTTGCCCTTTGCAATCTGGAAAATATTGCTTTTGGGGATTATGCGAAGTAATTCGCTGTTTTATTGGAAAGCCTAGTGGCATGAATATGGCAGGGAGTTTCCAATATCACGGAAACAATCTCCATCGGTAATAAAACGTATCGTTCCACATCTTTCGGGGTTGTGCAGGAATGTAATCGGGTTGGAAGAACTTAAATTGACAGCTGCGCCGCGGTTACATTATGAGAAAATTCATTTCCGTGAAAACCGGTTTTCGTCGCTATAAATATTAATTAGTTTACCTTTGAAAATAAAAGTAAACAAATTAAATAAAGACTACGCCTGAATATTCAGGTTTTTTGGAGGAACGTGCTTTTGGGAAAGTTGGTTGGGTGAATCCCGTCTTTGTATCGAGTCGGATATTTGCATATCCAACGATTCCAGAAAAATATCCATGTTACAGCAGTATTTTAAAGCCTGTCTACGTTAAATTTTGGATACGTTTCTTTCAGTGTAGATTTATTTCACGGTTCCCTGAAATGAATCACTTATATGACAGCTTAAGCTCTCCACTTTATTTAATGGTACTACATGTTTACTTTCTTGCAGGGGTGCCATTATGCCAGATTTATCTGGCACTGCCAGACTTTTTATCGAAAGAAAGACAACAAGAGAAACCCCCCATAATGCCAGACGTTTTGAAACTAGAACAGATTAAAAAAAGCTTCGTACAATCCCACTCTACTAAAGCGTTAAGTGATTTGCATGACTGCTTGTTTTATATCCACGCTTCTCAAGTGCTCATATTATTTTTAGTGCTGAAAAAAAAAAACATATTATTAAACCTTGATGTACGAGTGTGAACAAGCCTCACCCATTACGTTTTCACGTGGTTTTGACGTTTATTTCGTTTATTCGTTTGCGCACTCATGTCATTTTGTCATATTGAAGCTGCATTTCGCAAAATAACAAGTGCAAATAGGTCGTGTGTCGTTCTCGTCCACGGAAAACGTTGCGTAGCTATTTTGAGCGATTAGGTCAAATAATTGGGCATTGGTCAAATAGTGTAATTCCCCCCTTGTCTGTTACTGAAGTATGCGAGTATACGAGTCAAAACAACATTTGTAAAAGGCCCATGAACATTTGTAACATGTGTACTATTTGTGACATCTTTGACCCTTTTCAAATGTTAAATGCAGATTTTTACATTTCCGTGTAACGGGTGGCAACTAAAATTTTGGAATTTCTTTCTCAAGCTGTCAAAAAAAAACAAACATAGTTGCAGAAGATCTGATTTATTCAAATAAAAGATACATTGTCCATTGTTGAAAAAAAATTAGTGAACATTTGAAAACGGTCCGTAATCGGATGTTCGGCGAAGCTTTCGTTTGATGTCGGAACAGGAGCGTTGTACCATAGACGAACTCTAAGACCAGTAGATCCCATACAAAAACGATTTTCTTCTTGGCTCAATCAGTACTAGAACATCGGTCCCAAGCTCGGTCCCAAGCTTAATAATGCGCCCCTAATAATGAACTCATACCAACACACTCTCAAGTATTCTGTCAAAATAACACAGCAAATCAAAACAAAGGCGCAAATATGTATAACAAGGTGCTGACTTCAAGGTGTACTTCGGACCAAGGGGACCTACAACAGTGAACCAATTTCAAATCGCTAGTTGCATATTGATTGTTGGTTGTACGGTCTCCATGTCAACTTTGCGAATGCATCTCTTGATTCTACCAATCAACTGTTTGCAATTCGTGGCTCTCCAGTTATTTTTGTACACCAAGGAACTCAAAACCCCGAAGAAATCTTCGATTGGGCGACACTGAGGCAGATTTGTCGGGTTGTGGTTTTTGGGTACAAATGGGATCGAATGGGTATTCAGGAACGATTGTGTTCTTATGGCGTAATGCGATGACGCTTTATCCGGCCAAAACACGTATTGTCCATCAGCGTGATGTTTTTGTAGAAACGGGATCAAAATTTTCTTCAAACATTCGTTCTGGTACACATCTTGATTGATTGCCAAACCAGAGGGCTTGAACCATGGCTTAGAAATGCCTTTCTCGGAAATGGCAATGTACAGCATCACTTTCTGTTCAAACTTATGTTTAAACTTATATTTTATGTTCGGAGGTGTAGTTGAACTATCCGTTGAATAGTATCGATCGTTTCCGGGAATCTGCGTCTTCGAAAAAGGGAAGTAGCTTTCGTCGTCCAAAACAAAACTTTTTCCGGAATAATTTTTAATCAACCAACGGCATTGGGATTTCAGCGTTGAAATCTGTGCATCAGTATATTCCGGGGCTCGTGTCTTCTTTCGGCACTTTATTCCGACTCTTTTCAATGTTTTGCAGATGTACTAGTGAGAACAGTTGAACTTTTTTGCGGCATCCCGTTGGCTCAGTCAATCCTTGTTGTTGAAGGCACGAGAAAGAGAACGAAGTCCTTTTGCGTCCATAATTTTGGCTGGTCTTCCGCTACCTTGCTTGCGAGCAGTTTTTGGGGATCTTAGGATATGGTAAACAGTCGAAGTCGCAACATTTTCGCTTTTAAAATGTTGTACCGTGTACGTTTTGCCGAGATTTCTGTGCAGTTCGTAGAACTGTACAACGTGCTCGCGAAATACTTCTTGTTTCGACGGCATTTTGAGCAAAACTGAGCAAGCATAAACAAAACAGAAAATACTAGCAGAAAGAGGAGAGAAAGAGCTAACGCATACATACTCTTATTTCTCTCTGAGCTCGTTTGTTGTTGAGCATAGAGGCCTCGAAAAAATTCCAAAATTTTAATTGCCACCCGTTATTGCCAGATTTTGCCAGATGGTTTATTTATGGCATCCCAGACATTTTTCAAAAACTAATGGCAACCCTGCTTTCTTGTTACATTCAGTCAAATGGCGTCGAATAAAGTGGAAGTGCTTAAACGCACAATTTCCGAATTCATTCCGCGTTCTTGCCAAGAAACTAAAACTACCAAAAAGTACCCTGTTTGGGGTTTGCAAATTATTTGACCAGCGCTTGACTGTCGATCGGAAGATTGGAAGTGTATCAAATCGAAAAGAATGCTCCCGACAAATGGACTAGAAGGTGGTAGCCGTTATTGAGAAAAATTCCAATGTTTCTGTGCAAAATGTGGCTCGCAAAGTTGTGTAGTAAAAATCATACTAATCTAATCTAATCTAATCTAATCTAATCTCATACTAACGCAGCCAATTCTTGAAAGCATCCTGGAAAATAATGTTTTCTTGAATACATCATTTTTCTTGTCATCGGCCAGGCCAACTGCGTAGTATGTGCCGCAGAGAGGATTCCAAGAAATAGAGTGATTCCAGAAAGATCTAAAATCGCTTTACTACTCTGAATCAAGGGAAGGAAGAAAGCGTGGACCTCCCGTACCAAACGCTTCCATGTTGAGTTATACAGTGTGATAATTTGTACCTTATCGTTGGGAGCATAGATGCTAGAAAGATTAGTTTATGCTCCTTTTGCCTGTGGGTGAACTTTTGGCATTTGAACCAAAAGCGTGGCAATAATTGCCAAGGTTATAGCGCCTTATCTCGCTCCATGGGGGTAAGTGGACTAAAACTTACGATGATGGATAGTTGTGTAGTCAAAATCATACGTACAAAAAGTGAAGGAAAGACAAGGACTGAAAAAGGTGCCCAACCGTGATGACAAGCAAAATTTCACTGTTAAAAGTGCGAGGGAGCTTTAAAGGTTGTACGGAATCAAATTGCACCACTTTCAAATGGATGTAGGTTTTTAATTGTTAAGTATTTTCTACTGAAATTTTGGGTGGATTTAATTCAATGTGTATTTGTTTACGCTGGACAAGTTTCACTAGTAGATGTGCAATCGTTGATGGAGTCGGAAGAACAGTAGCGGCGCAAAGCAATTTTGCGCACGCTCCTCGAAAATCCGGATCTTTTTCATCGCGCCATCAGCAGGAAGCTGGGAATAGTTCATTCTACGGTGTCTCGTGTTATAAATCGCTACCACGAACGTTTGACCATCGATCGGAAAGAAAAAAGTGGCAAAAATGGATGTCCGTATAGTGCTGAGCAGGGGCGTAGTGATGCGGTGGCGAAAGTGGCTCCCGCCGGAGGTGCCAAGGCACAGGGGCGCTGAAATCCAAAATTTTGTAGTGACAAACTTTTGCACAAATTTCTTCAATTCACTTTCAAAAATTAATAGTACAGAAATTAACAGTGTACTGATGTACATAACATGCTAACTGCGAAAGGAACGTTCATTTCCTCCTTCAATTTTCGCGCCTTTTCTTTGTCCATCGATTTCTAAAGTCAGGCTACTTTCTAAAATCATTGCCTACAGCGCTCTTCTACGCATGCGCCGCCACTGCACCTATCGTTAAATATATATTATGAGCAGCTAGGTTAATAATATGGCGGGGACTAAGAATGAAGCATAGGTCACAGCACAGAATTTATCAGATTTCAAATCTAGCCCGTTTTAATCCTTCCGCTGCCCACAGTTTGAATCTTGTCGGAGTTCATGCAACCTGTTCTTCACCTACAATGATAACTTTATTTGGAACTGTACAAGAAATTTTCAAATATTTTAGTAATTCAACTACGCGATGGAGTGCTCTTAAAGAGCCTTTGTGAATTCATTGAAAGAACATTCTGATACAAGATAGTCGATATAATACCCAGGTTAAGGCCAGTATCGACCTAAAAAGTAAAGAGGTTACGGAATTTTGTTCAATATTACCAAGCGGAATTTCGACAATTGATTTGCATGGAACGCAATGTCACTTTCACTTACGGTATAATCGAGCGGAACATTTTTCCGGCAGTAAAAGTTACAGCTCCCATTAGTTTGCGTGGGAACCCTACAAATTCCAATTTTATTTTTCGTTTTTTTCAGGTGGATACTGCTGCAGGAATTTCTTTTCGATTTTTTACGTTTCCGTTTCAGTAAACGGAACTTAACATGGTTTTGGTATAGAAAGAGAAATTTCTTTCGAACACGATACCGACCTTAACCAATAAGCAGTCCCAAACCGTCTTTACGGCAGCCTTTCAAGGATTTAAGCCGCCTTAAATGCAACATAAATGCCACTTACGGCAGCTTTACTGCGATGCTTCATTAATGCTATTTTGTATTCAAAATGATTATAACAGGCTACAAGCATTTATATAGCATTTGAAATGCAAGTTTACAACAGATAGCATTCAAGATGCTGATTATAATGCTAATATAATGCTCACAGCATCTGAAAAGCAGATTTAGGATTGATTTATTGCATATGCTGATGCTTATTGGTTACCTGGGTAGTGCGACGATGCACGGTGCCCAAGTTTGCTTAAAACAAATTGATTTTAAGTTTCTTCTTCTTCTTGACATATGGGAGAGAATTTTGATGAACAAAGTGGACGAATCCCTGCAGTCGAAAACCACCACCACAGACGTGGCCAGTAAACAAATCAGAGGTTTTTTTTTTTTTTTTGTTGGGGCGTAGAACCACTGCGTCCACTGAGTTGAACTTTTGTGGTATACCCCTGTTTACTATACTAATTCGCATCTAAAAGCTAGATCACCATTTGTCAAGTGACCAGCCTAAGACGCGTCTCCCAGTCAGGCAAAATTGAGTTTATAAAACCCACCACCTTCCCAGGATTTGCAGTCCAAATTTCTTTAGGTTGCATATAGCCACTGTACAGAAATTTAAGTCTGCTCTTGTACACAGCATCACAACTGCAAAGCAGATGTTCCGAGGTTTCACGTTCCATGTTACAGAAACGACAGATATCATTCTGAACCTGGCCAATGTTTTTCAAATGATATCTACTCGGGCAATGTCCGGTTACTAGGCCAGTATGTCCGGTTACTAGGCCAGTATAGGCACAAAGAACTCTCTTATTGAGCTCCAGAAGCTTTTTACTAATTGTAACATTTGGAATTATAAACCTTTTCGCTTGAGAACACTTTGTGGTGACCAACCAATTGGTCATCACCCTTTGCTCTTCCCAAGATTTTAATTCCATTTTTATGGCACAGTATGATATACCGCAGAATGGCTCTGGGCCAATAAACTGTGCATTTGAACCTTGTTTAGCAAGCTCGTCTGCCCTTTCATTGCCTTCAATGCCACAGTGTCCCGGAACCCAGAATAAATTTACCGAGTTCTCTTGGCACACCTTTCGCAATGAAAGAATGCATTCCCAGACAAGTTTGGATGTACATTTATAATTACTTAACGCTTTGAGTGCCGCTTGGCTGTCTGTAAAAATACAAATATTTGCATATCTATAGTTCTCTTCAGACAAACGTTAACACGTTTTATTATAGCAAAGATTTCCGCTTGGAAAACCGTTGGATAGTTTCCCATCGCCACTGAGATTTTTACCCCAGGGCCGAAGATTCCTGCTCCCGTTTTTGTTCCAATTTTTGAGCCATCTGTGAAGAATTTTATTGAGCCATGACGAACAGTGGGACCTCCGACTTCCCAATCTATACGTGACGTTTCACATATCTTGTAAGGGATGTCATGGTTTTCCACAGGTTTCATCCAGTCTCCATTCATATACATCACTGGCCCATTTTGAAAGCTTTGTGAAATGCTCAGGTGACCGACTAAGTCACCAGACATGAAAGTTTTCAACCGTTTAAGTCTAAGCATACTCTTTTCCGCTTCTAGTTGCACGTATTCGTGCAAAGACAGCAGATTTAGCATTGCATTCAACGCATTTGAGGGAGTGCTGCGCATCGCTCCTGTAATAGCAATGGACACTAGCCGTTGAAGTTTTGTTAGCTTTTTCTGTGCAGTAGCCTCTTTTGTTTTTGCCCACCACACAAGAGAAGCATACGATAGTTTTGGACTTATTATCGATGTATAAATCCACATTATCATTTTTGGTCTTAGACCCCATTTTCTGCCAAATGTTTTTGAGCAAATCCAGAAAGCACTGGTTGCCTTACCGATCACACACTCAAGATGAGCATTCCAGTTCAGTTTGGCATCCAGTATCACTCCTAGTATTTAACCTGTTCACTAAGATGGATCTTTAATCCTCCTAGCTGAAACGCTTTTAGACTAAACTTCCTTTTCCTAGTGAAAGGTACAATTACTACTTTTGCTGGATTAATGCTAAGGCCCTCCTTGATACACCAAGACTGGGTAAATTTTAGGGCCCATTGCATTCTTTCTGAAATGATGTTGTCAAATTTTCCCTCACTATAATGACTATATCGTCTGCAAAACCTACAACCTCGAAACCTTTTTCCTCTAAGCTTCTTAGAAGCTCGTCTACAACTAAGGACCACATAAGTGGTGAGAGGACTCTCCTTGCGGACAACCTTTGTTGCCCGTATTGTAACAGACGAACTTCCCAGCTCTGAAGTGATTTCTCTTTTGCAAGCATGGTATGAACCCAGTTAATTATGTTCATGTCAAAGTTCTTTTCTTCATGGCACGAGCCATAGATGAATAGGAAGCGTTGTCGAAAGCTCCTTCGATATCTAAGAAAGAACAAAGTGCTATTTCTTTTACCGATAGAGCTTTTTCTACTTTTGAAACCACACTATGCAGTGCCGTAACTGTTGACTTACCAGACTGGTAAGCAAACTGGAACTCAGATAGTGGATACTTGTTCATGTAATTTGAATTGATATAATCATTCAACACTTTTTCCATAGTCTTTAATAGGACTGATGAAAGACTAATGGGTCTGTATGATTTAGGATGCGCCTTGTCTCGCTTTCCTACTTTAGGTATGAAGATAACTTTCACTTGCGTCCATGAAGCTGGAATGTGGTTGAGTCTTAAACTTGCCTTAAAAATCTCAATTAATGGCGAAATCAACACTGCTTCGCCGTTTTGAAGTAATGCTGGAAATATCCCGTCCATTCCTGCAGATTTGTAAGGCTGAAAAGATCTCAACGCATTTTCTACCCTGGCTTTCTTAAAGATGTTGTCAGCCAAGTCATTTGCAGCAATTTTAGCTCTAACAGACATTTGAGATGTCCTTGTAGAACTTTTTTCAACTTCATGTGATCCATCTTTGATTGATCTACACACAAAACTGATCCAGGAAAAATGTGTTTCCATAATCAGCTTTAAAGTTTCACTAGGAGTTTTTGTAAAAACTCCATCCTCATTTTTCAGATTCCCAAGTTGAATTGTATGATCCTTTGCAAGAGCCTTCTGAAGTCTTGCGACTTCCGGACTATTGCTTATGTTTTCACACGTTAGAACCCAGGATCTCCGTTTAGATTTTCTTATTTCTGTATTGTACTCAGTAAGGGCACTCCTATAGGGAGTCCAATCTGAGGTTCTTTTCGCTTTATTAAACAACCTACGAGATGTTTTACGCAGACGTTCCAACTTAGAGTTCCACCACGGAACATCCCTGTTAGAGGACGATTCCTTGATAGGACAACTAATATGGAAAGAACTTAAAATCGTGTCATTTACCTTTTGGGAAAATGATTCCAATTTCTGAACTGAATCAATCTTTCCACCTTCTGTAAATAACTCCGAGTTTAAATGTTGTGCATATTGATCCCAGTTTGTTTTCCTCGGATTTCGAAATGTAGAAGTTGACCGATTTCCACCACTCCATTCGAACACAATGTGTCTATGATCCGACAATGACGTTTCCTCAGAGACTTCCCACTTTGAAATACGTTCATAAATTGCACTATTGCACAATGTCAAATCCAAGACTTCTTGTCTGATAGCATTTGAAAAGGTAGGTTCGTTTCCCTTATTGCATATGTCTATATTATTTGATGAGAGATATTCCAACAAGCACTCCCCTCGACTGTTGATATCCGTACTACCCCATACGGTATGATGTGCGTTGGCATCACAGCCAATTATGAATGACTTATTATTTGCTCTGCAGTACTTTACAAATGAGTCGATCTCAGGAGGAGGCACCTCAGGAGCATCACCTGGAAAATAGGCTGAAGCCACTATGACCTCAGTTTTTCCTCTGGTGGTAGGCACCTCAACCATGACCGCAACAATGTCCCGTTTTATGAATTCTGTAATGGGATAGCAATTCAGTGTTTTATCAACCAAAACAGCAGTTCTTGGCGTACTCTGATTTTCATCATAGAACAACTTACAGTCCTGTGTTTGAATACCCAGTATTTTTCCTTCATTAGTCCATGGCTCTTGAATTAGTACCACGCCCAGTCCCTCTTTTCTAAACCTCCGACTCATGACAGCAGATGCTCCTTTTGCATGATGGAGGTTAACCTGCAGGAACTTAGTTGGTTTCATTTCTAAGGGTGGCACGCTCTTTCTTGCTTGTGCGGGGAGCGATAGACCCATCAATGTTTTTAATGGTCAGAGCAATAAGCTCGGCATTTACGTATGGAGTAAAATACCCAGTTACACCTTTTAGCCAGTTTGCTGTAATTTGATCCTTGCATTCAAGAGACAAATCACCTTGCCTGTAGCTACATTTTGTAAACTTAGATTTTACGTCATGTCTTTGCTCCTCTACTTTTTGTAGAGGAGCTTCTTGCAGAGCATCGAGCTGCACTGTCAAAATTTCGAGTTTTGGAAAACCGTTAATGATTATTCCACTCTTAACCATTTTTGCCGATTGACCTCGATTTAAATAAAAGCAAACTCATCCTTAATTTATTTATTTATTTTTCTTTTTTTTTTATGTTTTTAAATTTTAAAAATTATGAAAATAATTTTATATTTGCGGTTATTAGTTTCGATTTCACTTCGGTTTCAATGAAACTAGCATCACTGGTATTATATTACTTTCACGCAACAATATTTATGCGCTAGCTTTTAAGCAAGTTTGAAAGCTTTCCTTGCAAGTTCGAAAAGCTTCTCATGCAAGTTCACAAGCCAAACTTGCATCCAAGTTTGCAATGAGGTCTTATTCAAACCAAGTTGAATAAAAGTTTATTCAAGCTTTTAATGCAACAGCCTTCTCTTACTTGCCGCGTTTTATTTTCTTTTCTTTTTCCACTTTTCTATTTGGCACACAGTTTATAAAAGATAAATATCTTTTTACACTGAATTTCACCTGATACACTTAACTTTTGTCACCGGTATTGTTTCAACTATAACTTTTTCACTCACTTTCGATTTATCGATTCGTTATGCACTTGAAAAAGCAGAAATATACATGAACCCGAAGACAAAGGTAGTGTAAACAAATCCAGTGATGCCAAAACTTTACAAACATCATTCGACGAAATGAAAACTGATGTAGTTGACCGTGAAATAAAGTATGCGAAAGAAAAATTGGATTGAACTTGGCATCGACAACGATTTCCAAGTAACGCGATAGCGGAAAATGAGAAAACTCGATGACACTACAGATAATCGAGCTCTTCTATCGAGTGAAAATAGGTTTAAGTGGGAAGTAAGCTCGGTATTTGACAAAATATGGCAAAAAATTGAGCAGCGTGGAGCATCAATGGTGGATATAGCATCGGAATTCTCATTTTTGAAAGAATTCCACCTCGCGTCTATAACTGATATTGATACAGTAGAGCGAAGAAACTGAACCAAAACTTTCGTGCAAGATGCGAAAAAACGTTAAGGACTACACACTTACAAAGTCCAAAAGGCAACTAATCATTGTGAACGGCAGAATACGGTAGGTTAAAACACGTGCACGGAAGCTCTACACCCAGATGTTAACGAAACCACATTGCCTCGTTATGGATGATGAGACGTATGTAAAAGCAGACTTCCGGCAGCTTCCGGGGCTCCAGTTTTTCACTGCTCATTATAAATTCGATGTCCCTGAGGACGTTAGAAAGCAGAAAATGTCAAAGTTTGCCAAAAAATATATGATTTGGCAAGCAATTTACTCGTGTGGAAAGCGGAGCACCCCATTCGTGACAACTGGAACGGTCAATGGGCAGGTGTACCTACAGGAATGCCTCCAAAAGCGTCTACTTCCTCTTCTGAGGTCACACGATGGTCCTACGATTTTCTGGCAGGATTTATCCTCGTGCCAATACTCGAAAGAGGTTTTGGAATGATGCAAGGCTGAGTAGCATCTCAACTCCCGAACGTACCGGAACTGCGGCAAATTGAAAAGTACTGGGCCAATATTGAAGCAGACAATTCGGAAGCATCCTAAGAAAGTGAAATCGGAGGAAAATATGAAGAAAAAATGGATTGCCACGCAAAAAAAAACTGGTCCAAATGTTGTACAGGACCTTATGAGTAGTGTAAAGAAGAGGGTTTGTGTATTTGGATACGGAATTCAAATTGAATAAAACAAACATAGGAAAATATTCATAACATGCTTAATTTTACTCCCTGAAAGTTTGCAGATGATTGGTCGAACGGGCGAATTTTGCCGAATGCTTGTGATCGTCGCAATTTGATTCCGTGCACCCTTTATACCAATTTTTTGCAAACATTTTCTTGTATCATAATGAACGACGAAACATACGTACTCGAAGACTTTAAACAGCTTCCGGGTCTGGCTTTTTTTCAACACCAAACTGTCCCAATAGAGGAGTACTGGGCTCTAGTTAAGCGAAAACTCTTCGAAGCTAAGGAGAAAGCAAATGGTACCAATGATTCCAAGAGAAAATGAGGAATCGTCACGGTGGGTGTATCTGAGGATACTGCACGGAACCTGATGGCGGGTGGACCACAGAATGTGATTCGTATTCGAAAATCATTTTAACTGGGCTGTCGTTGCCCAGCTCTCTCGACAAATCTTAGCGGTGTGTGCAATTGGAAATTCTAACAGCTACTGAAGCGATTGGTGGTCCATTCACCTCCTCCACGTTCCGTATTCCACCAACACTCCATCGTAGATCGTACGAACAACACCTTCCGTTAAAAGACACCAAGGGCGCGTTGATTCGCCTCAAGTAATGTCCATTTTTCGTGGCCATAGATGACTACCGGTCCAATTAATGCCTTGGATATTGCCAATTTTGTAGTTAAGAAAACTTAGTTCAATCTTAGCGTCCTTTGGAGTCCAAAGTAGGCACAATTGCCTGCCATAACGCTTCATTGCTGTAACGCTGAGTGCCTCGAAAATCGAAGCAACTGTTGGGTTTTTATTCCGTTTACCTCAATTTATTAAAGTGGTTGAATGACAACTATCTAGAGCTGGCGGCTGCGGTTCGGTTTCGCATCGAGATCGTTTTTTTGTTGTGTGAGCCATTGAAATTTCGGGCTCCAACCTCACACACAACTACTAATACACTGCACAACCTCACGCACACATTGAATTTTCCTAAGCGAATTGATGTATTGCTTGTTTTGCCCAAGTTCAATGTTGTATTTTTTCTCCAAGTTACGATCCATTACGAGAAATGAAACAAAATCATGCGCAATTCCATTACAATTTTGCTTTTTTATTTTGGGTGTAAGGATGCCGTTGTCCCAAAGTCCCTTCTTTCAAAGTGTGATAGTAGTTTTTGATTGGGAAGGCAACTTCTTTTCAATAAAGCTCGAGAGTCAATTAGCGCTGATTTACGTCATCAGTAAGGATGCTGCTAGGCCACTCATCACATGTGATGGAGGTATTTTATTGGCAAGGTTTTTAAAAAAATTGGGAAGAACTAAAACAACAAAAAGAAACTCGTTTTTTTAGTTTCTTGATTATCGAGATTTTCAGCCCTGGGACGATTCATCTCCAGCTTGTAGTTCTGTTCCGTTTGATAGATTTTGACTGAAGCCTTATATTTCGACAATAATGCAAAATGCTCAAAATATGTTGCAACATGTTGTAGTTTGACCGATTTTTGAGAAGATATTTGCCTTGTGATAAAACAAATTTGTGTATTTTTTATTTTAAAATTGGAATGTCAAACATTCAAATAACTACTTCTAGTATAAAGCAGTGTCATGCGAAACTGGCCATAAAATATCAAAATTTTTCACGAGCTGCTTGGATTTGAACAAAATTCCGCAAACATGTTTAGTATAACAGAATACGTATTTTGACACAAGGATATATTGTTTGGACTCAAGAGTAACTTTTGAGAACGGCTTGGGGCCTGGTCATTAACCACGTAGACTTTGGTCAAACACCCCCCTCTCCCTTCGAAAAGTCTACGAGGTTTATGATAGCCCTTACGTGTTTTTGATACAACAGTTTTAGGAAAACAGTAACTTGGCACTCATTCGTTTTAGAGAAAAAAGTGCCTGAGAAGAAATAGAAGGAAATCAAAATGACCATGAAAAAATATACAGTATTTTAGTATTTATTTATTTATTTTCCGTCGGCTCTATTTCTCACAGGGTGACAATCACTGACGTTAGGGAGACGACTCCACCACCTGACCCTACCAAATGACTCATGACTATGAGCCGGGACCAACGGCTTTACTTCTCTTCCGAAGGAAGACGTGACCAGATTTTTTCACCTCAGAAAAACCACCGACGTCGACTGGAATTGAACTCAAACCCACTGGGGTGCCAGTAGCAGTCACGATTACCACTACGGTCGGTGACGATGGCAAAAAAAAAATTTACACTTGAAAAATTGAAAATTACATGAAAAAATCACAATTAAAATTTAAAATCAAATCACCAATACATGCTATTTATTATTTCTTTAAATTTCAACAGTAAAAAAAACCATTGCTTCAGAGGTAAGAATAACATGGACAAAGAATTGTTAAAATAAGTTTTACCAATAGCATCTTTTAGAATATATAAATTAATTTATGTTTATCGAAAGGCCTTTTCAACGCCAAGTATGATTGTCCATTGAATTTATAATAGAAATATTTGTTTTAACGATCTCCCTAAAAGTAACAGTATTCGAGATATTTTGAATTTAATTTCATGACTGGCTAAAAACTTGAGAAACACGCCCTTTTCATAAGTTATTCGAGATGATACAACAACAAAACTATATTCATTTTAACAAACATGGATAATTCAATAACTTCGTCTTTGATTTTCACACGATTGGACTCATTTGAAAGTTATAGGAGATGACTTTATTATTATTGTTATTAATCTCGCGGCAGTTTGGTCGATTTGATAAGTAAAGCCAGTTTTTAGTAAACCTAAGTAGTTTTTTTTATGAGACTTTTAGTTATGTGTACACAATAATGTGAAAAGGAACTTCCATACGAAACAAATAAATGACCAGAATCTAGTTTCTAATATAAATAGTATTATTGTACTTATTTTCTATGCATTAATACTAAATTTATTACTTGTTCACTTTTTGTATACATCATGAAAGCTGCTTACTTATTCGTTAGAATACAGTTTAGCAGCTGTTGGGAGGAGGGCTGTCACACCAGGTTAGCAAACCCAGTTTTCTACGGTGTTGTAAGCTTCAAGCTGAAACATAGTTTTATTTTTATGCATACTTCGCTTAGTTTAATTAGCTCATAATTACTTACAATTTATCGTAAAAAGGCGAGAAATCCTATCGAGGAACCAAGTCTTACTGGTTGCTGTGAACCGTAGATTGTAAGTTAGTTTTTAGGTTCAAGTAGGTTTGATTCAGAACACCCTCGATAGCTTTAAGAATCAATTTACTAGACTTAGGCACAATTCAATAATTAAGAATAATTAGGAATAACTGCAACGTAGATTAAGGTACAATTGAGTAACTTCTTTAGGCACGTTCGGTAGCCTGGCAAAGCAAAAATTGGCAATTCTCCACTCCTCACTCGCATTTATTTAGCGTTTGATGTTTCTGCCGCTCTCCCGTCACACATGTCGTTCGGTTCAGCAACGGCCTGCTGAAAAACGTCTCGCTCCACGTCGACGGCGTCGCTGCAACGGGAAGTGTTGCCAACACAGCAGCTATTTCAAGCCAAACATTGCATAAGTTCCTATGTACCATTTGTGCCAGATCGAGAAAAATAGGATTAAAATTTTTAATTTTTTTAAATCATAATTGTAACTTAATCATGTAATATTTGATTTTTGCATGGTTTTCAAAGTAAGCCGTCGTAAAGTTTACAAAGAAAAAGGTGGTTTTGAAATTTACTATGATTTTAGTTGTGTAATTGATAAATTTGTTACTTAGGACCTATTGCATTTATATTTGTAGATTGGATCTGTGAGATTGGTCTTCTACCAAGTTAGAATGTACATTGGATTTTAAAAGAACTAATAAAAAAATGATCACATTAGCTTTTTTTTCTAGCTTCATTTTTGTACTCTTGTACCGCCTCATCTTTACAATTAGCAAAAATTCAATAACACATTAGTCTATTATATTTGAGAACCCCAAAAACTGGCTTTATATTTAATATTTATAAATTTCATTCAATCGGATTATTGTATGAGGTGCATTTATTACTTGTGCATTAGCGTAAATGCTATGACTACACACTTAGAAATTTTTACAGTATTCGGTAATTTTTTACCGAACTTTCAACAGCTGAACAGTTCGGCAATCCTATTTAACGGATTTCGGTAAAATTTGACAAGTTCCGGTAATTTTTTTACCGGAATACTGTAAAATTTCACCGGAATCCGGTAAATCGGATTACCGAACGTTCAGCTGTTGAAAGTTCGGTAAAAAATTACCGAATACTGTAAAATTTTCTAAGTGTGTATATAGGGTTGGTCTACACACTGTACGACCTTGTGCTAGTTTATGACCCACATATACAACATTATAACTCCTGGTTTACATATCACGCAAATCATTCTTTATCTACTTAATATACTAACTTAAGTATCTTGGGGGATCTGCTATGCACACATTCATAGCAATGATAATTTGTAATTCACCCAGCAAATAGGTTGAAAAACAGGCATAAAATATGTGTTAAAATTTCGAAAAAAAAGGATGCAACAAGCTTACCGTGCAATAACGGACCAACGCATCTGATTTTGTTATTCTTATGCCTGGTACAACGCAACAAAGCTTAAATTAGAAAAGAAGATGCATTGGTCCTTCATTGATTGAGGTTTGTGCCGATTTGTGAGATTTCCGATTGAATAAATATGTAGCCGATGTTTGAGTTCTCAATTATGATGGGCTACTGATTGCTAATTGCAAGAATTAGGGGGTACCTGAGTACACAAATAAAGTTAATACAGAACTATTGCGAACATTATTTTACTAGTGCATACCGCAAACACAATAGTCCAATGTACATTCTAACTTGGCAAAAAACCAATCTAACAGGTACAACCTACAAATCCAAACGCAATACGTTCTAAGTAACAAATGTATCAATTACTCGCCAATTAGATTCACCCTAAACACCAAATGCAACATTTTCTTCATAATCCTGACGACGTTTTACGTTGAAAACCATACAAAAATGAAAGATTACACACTTAAGTAGCAATTATGATTTGAAATAAGAATATTCAAATTTTCGATCCTATTTTTTCGATTTGTGACAAATGTTGCTTGAAGTAGTTGAATATATATCCATCCAAATGAAGAACTTTTTGCTTGTTTTCATTCTTCGGACAATCAGAACACGCGTTTTAAGAAGACAAACTGTAGGTCCTATGTACATCTGTCAAATTTTTAGACAAACATTGAACATTGGACAAGCGGCTAAAAAAAGTCCCATGTACAGTGCGATATCAGACGGAAGGTACATTGGACGCAAAGTTTATTTATTATTTTTATTGAGATGCAGTTCTATCAGAAATATTCACTGATTAAACATGCTGTAATAGTCTGATTAACACAACAACACTCTTTGTTTAAATGTTAATAGTTTGGATATAACACTTGTGCTGCTATTGTATCATGACTCGCGACTTCAGACACAACAACAAATCGCAAATTTTTAATTCTCCTTTATTTTGAAATATAAAACATGAGGGCACTTGAACTTCATCCTGAAGAACGAAAGAATAATTTTCAGAAAATTCACTTATAATGACAACTTCGTTTTCTTTGAAATGTTGCTTTTTTATCTCTAACAAATGAAGACTGCCGTTTTTTGATGAAATCATGAGTTACCAATTGTTCTAATTTTTCACTAAAGTTTGACATAAATTCATCCAGTGGTTTAACTTATGTTTCTATATCGAACCTAACAGTACACAGATAGGAAGAACCATTGAATTTTCTGCGTTATCTAATGCACATAAAGGGAATGCTAGATTTGGCAGAAAATTATGAGATATTTCATGTAAATGTAAGCCAGAAAACGCCTGAATCGAGCCTGTTGTATTAAAAACTTGCATACTTTGTTGTATGGCTCATGAAAGATTGCAACTTTTTCGGCTATGTTGAATATGTTTTTTCGCATAGCCTCATCACATTTCGACAAATATTTTGCATTAGGGCCTAACTGATAAACGTAAACTCGTAAATTTCTCGTGGCGCAAAGACTACCCATGTAAGCCTCTAATTCTTTCGGATAGGTGAACTCTTCCTCTTCGAAATGACCATAGCGGATTGATAACGAGAAATTCGCGGAAAAAGCCATTGTCTACGTTTGTTAGTTAGGCCCTATTGAAAAAGTTTTGTCGATGTTTGTTCTGGGTATCCAATCTGATCATGTTTCTTCAATGATATTGGAGACACGTTGATACCGGAAATTGCCATGTTGAAGAGATCGATGTTATGCGTTCTTGAGTAGTCTGGGGTCCATACCATCTTGAATAACTTATGAAACCGTTTCGAATAACTTATGAAAAGGGCTTATTTTATTAAATTATTAGTCACTCATGATATTTAATTCAAAATGTCTCGAAAACGGTTACCTTTATGAGATTATGAATTTACACATTTTGATTGGGTTGTTGAGATTATATATATATATATATATATACAAATTCCATCTAAAATCATACTTTGGCATTGAAAAGTACTTTCGATAAACATAAATCAATTTTATGAAAATCTTCCAAAAGCTGCTAATAGGAAAACTTTTTTAACTATTATTTTTTCCATGTAGTTTTATGTCCAAATTTTGCCATTGAGATTAAAAAATTAAATAAATATAGCATATTTTGGGAATGTGAATTTTAAATTTCAATTATGATTTTTTCAAGTTAAAATCTTTTTTTTTCAGTGTATTTTTTTCATGAACATATTGATTCTCCACCATTTCTTCTCAGACACTTTTTCTCTAAAACAAACTATATCCGAGTTACTGTTTTCCTAAAACTGTTGTATCAAAAACACATAAGCCCTCCTCAAAAGTTACTGTCGCCTCAAAACGACCGTTCCACATGCCAAAAAATTATACTGTTATTCTGAACACGTTTGCAAAGTTTCTGCCAAATCTAAAATACTAAAGTTTTGTCATTTAATGACTTGGCGTGGAGCCGCTCATATTGTTTACTTTTAAATTTATGTTTTGAAAATGTCTTCTCGTCAACAGGAGCTCTGAAATCTTATTTTGGACAAGTGGTCAGAAAATCCTAATCGTTCACAGAAAATAATCGCGAATTCGGTCGGGGTGACGCAACATACGGTGTCGAATTTCAGCAGCAAGTTTCTTCAAACCAAAACGGTTCAATCGAAAAGCTGAACACGCAACAAACAAGATGAGAAACAAGTGGTGAAAATATACAAGAGAAAACCCGATATGTTGGTCAGAGATCTGACCAAAAAAGTGTATGTAGCTAAGTCAATTTTGCAGGACATTGAAGCGAGATGTGCACTGAGGTCATTCAAAACCCAGAAGAAACTTCGCCGAGATGATAAAGGGCTTGAAAATCAATCATACAGGTTGCATCGTACAGAACGATGCAACATACGTGAAGGTTAACTTTTCAGAAATCCCTGGTAATACATTTTACACTAGACACAGGACACAGGACAGAAGAACCCTCGAGTCTAAGTTCAAAGAAAAAAAGATAGGAAAAATTGCGAAACAATATCTCGTTTGGAAAGCCCTCTGTACATGCGGTAAAGTCGGTCAACCATTCCTCTCAATATTAACAATGAAATCTACATCAAAGAGTGCCTCAAGAAACGCCTATTGTTACTTCTAAAGCAACATTCTCAAAACATTTCTATTATTAATCGTACGAACAAAATAATGTCATGGTCGGAACATTAATCCTCCAAACTGCTCAGAGCTCCGACTAATCGAAAAATTTTGGGCAATAATCAAATCTGATTTTTGGAAATTGGAAGTCTCAAAATCTTTTCAAAACTTCAAGCAGAAGTGGAGGCGTACAAAACCAAACAAAATTATTATTTTTTTGCCGAGAAAACCAAGTACTTGCTTCTGTATGCGCAACAAATCCTTGTATTCACACATATCGAACAACTTTTGGAATTAAGAATTTCCAACTTTGTATCCTTTCATACAGGCCTCTCTTCCTTTTCCATCCACCTCGCACAAAGACCCCGCTTGATTCCGATTGCGAACTTTTGCAATAATCAATTTTCGAAGCTCAAAGTAGGTTTCCCCATCTGTGAAACGTTCCGAGAATTGGAAGATGCTCCGAAGACGAAGACACATCAAACATGATGCGTTGCTACAAACATGCACACGCGGGATGTTCAAAGCAGTTCCAATCATATCCATCGAATCGAACGAATCAGGCTTCACACTCACTCTTCACCCACTCGCGCACCACTTCCCGACGAAGGTCAGCCGCTTTGGAGGGTTGATTTCCGAAGCATTCCGGCTGATTTAGGGTAGCAGACTTTTAGCTTTGTGAGATTCCGTGGAATGTCTGCCGAACTGTGCCTGTGAAACCCGGCCATCAGCAGGACCCTCTGTAGGACGCACAGGTGAAAGGCCGGCACATTCAATTTGGGGTACAGTTCCGAATTAGGATCCACGGGATAAACACACAATGCCTTCACACTTGACAGGTTTCCAGAAATCCATATTGTTGTGCACGTGGCGCCCCCACAGCGAGCGAAGCTACTGAAGAAGATGATATGTGGTTGGCTTGGATTTACTGTTGTGATGGAAGGATGATGAAGTGCGCAAAAAAAAAAAGGAAAAACCATCGTCAGGAAAGAGGAAATTGCCTGCTACGGCGTGAAAACACCCGCATATCCACCCGATTCCGATATTTTTCGCTGTTTCGCTTCAACGAAAATCAGTCACCTGAGTCCGGATGGTGGTGGTAAACTGCTGACTGCTGACAAAGAAAGATGAGAGGCTTTAGGTGACTTAAAAAGGGCTTCGCTGCGATACTCCGAAGCCCCGGCGTTGTCGGGGTGGTCTAAATTTAGACACGATAAAATCATTCCGTTCGATTCTCTAGCAACCATCCTGGGATTGAGCCATTCATGGCGTATGAAATGAATTCATTATGGCCGTGCAATAGGAAGGCGGTTTCGCGCCCGTACTCCGTGGAACCGTGTCGACATCAAGCGCACGTATTTGGAATTGATTAGCAATCATTCTTGCTTTTATTGCCGGCATTTAGGGGTAATATAATAAACGGTCAATTTGGTTGATATTGCCGCACAAGTCGGAAATAAAATGCGTGAACAATTTCGACTGGGGGTTTTATTTGTATACTTGTGATTTTTTTATAGGTTGTAAGGTATTAAGGAAAGGTTTCAACTTACTTTTCTTATGTAAAAACATTGATCGAATAGGTAGCTTCCAAATAAAAAATACAATAAGATTACACTTCAAAACCATACAATTAATTTCATCGTTGGATAATAAAACATACCGTTTATGTATAGTTCCATTAAAATGGCTTTGTTGTCACCATAATACAAAGACAACATTTTGGTAGTGAAAAAACTATAATATGAATGATTTGGATTTGAAATTGTTCGAGACTGTTCGACATTGTGTCTACAGCAGACAAACAGTTTCAAGAGACATTAATTCAATAAAGCACGAGCTTCGTCGTCCCAGTTTTTGATTAAAACTCTCTTGAACTTGTCCAACCCTGCCCTTCGGTTCAGAAAGGGGTATGGGCGCGTTCTGTCGAGTTGGTCGCGGCAGGTTTCATGTGTGAATCAAAATTGCCTCAGCCAAATGGACAGCTTGTAATGATCACTTGAAGATGCGATTGAGGATCAGTGCCCTGATATTTCTAAATGCAGCACGTTGTAAAATTTTGTTTGTCTTCTATAACCAAACATGATGGAACTGAGTAAAGGAGTACTCATCGGGAATGATCTCGAACCATTCTGAACGGCTGTTGTGAGAATATCACCATGAAAATCTCACATACGCATAGCGTGTTACCAATCACTAATGTTTTTTTCTGTTCTGTTCCCTATCCTATAATCACGAGCAATAACAAACATCCTAAAGTCAACTCTTAAAAAGGTAGGGGTAGACGGAAACACGGACCTACAGAAACATCGAGACAACGCAGTGAAGCACGGTATAAATCCAAACCAATTTTACATTCAGCCAAATTTTCTAACACAAGGTAAGCAATCAAATGACCACTACAAAATATACTAAATATCCACGATCTAATATATAACGAGGAACTGGAGAGACCACGAAGGCACCCAAGTGAATCGATTTGGATAGGGAGTATAGGACTGCCTCCTCCCTATTGTTAACATTTCGCGGAACGAGGGCGGGCTCTTCGACCCCATCTATTGGGTTTATTCTGTCAATCGAGGGCTCGATTCTAATGCTGTGTGGGTGAACTTGCTCTTGGAAGGAGATTCTCTTCCCTATATTCGCGGGTTTTGCGTAAGTGTATCTGCTAACGGGCCCATCCAAACGTTTTTGGCCCTTCATACAGGAGCTTGATGATCACAAACAACAATAGAATCCTGATCAAATCGTTTTTCAGATTATTTCACTGCTATGGAAAGTTAGCTTGCTACAATAGATGGTAGTATCTCATCATCATCATCATCATCATCATCATCATGACTTGAACTTGTCCAATTTATTGAATATGTAATCATGTAGGACCAAATAATAAAGTCCAATGGATTTAAATCTGGGAGTTGGTAGGCCACATATATCTGTTCTGGAAACCTTCAAATTGTCCCGAAACCAGGCTGGTCGGTTGAAAACTAGCTTAGTGAGCTTGCGCGCCATTCTGCTGGAACACATAGAAACATAGAAACGTAGAAACACGACAACAGCCTTCTCCAAAACTTCCGTTTTGTAGTATGCCCGGTTGATTTTCGTGTTTTTCTCGATGAATACCAAGGGAAGGGAAATTTACTTCGCTTGCAAACTGACCCCCCAAACCACAATTTAAACTGGCACTTTGGTATGGACCTCGATATCAGCAGCGATTCTTTTTGCACCGGATCCACTCCCTCGCGGTATTGATGGTTCGTTGTGTCCTTTCCGGACGTGTCTGACCGGATCTTACACGGCTCGCGATCGGAGAGGTCTCCCGGTATCTCTTGATGGTCATATAGATAAAGAGATATCAGACTTCAGAATTTTTCACAAAATCGGAAGCATTCAAAAAACAGTTCACGAGTATTTCCCGAAGTTGATACATTATTATTATTATTTATCTTTATTTAGGAGCCTTTCAGCCACAGCTGGTTCAGCTCCAAGAGAAGTTGATACATTGCATAAGATAAACAAAAAAATATATTTTGAACCATGCATGTGCATCCACTTGCATCCCCGCCAGCTAAAGGGCTATGAAAACCGTATATTTTTCACAATAAAACTACTATAACTTCTCCCATAAAGGTTTTAGACGTAAGGTGAGTATAGAGAAAATTTATATTTTGATTATTTGTACAACTTTGTAGAACATTATTTTGACCTAAAACTGCACATTTATTAAATAATCACAAAAAACTAGTTTCCAAGGCCCGCCATTTTAAAAAACACGTACCTCGGCACCGTGACCAGATAGAAGGTTAGTGTATTCAGCAATGTTGTTTGTATTAAAATTATCTACAATTTTGCCGAAGACACTAACTCTCTATCTCATCATTTAAAAAAATCAAGTTTGCAGCGGCGCCTGTGGTGAAGCTGCGAACTAAGATTTGTCACCTTAAAATGCGTTATATTTTTTGAAAATTTTCATCTGAAAACACCAAAATGTTAAGAAGTCGGTTTTACGAGTTATTGTAAAAAGTTCATGTTTTTGGCGTTTCGTCCCACAGTGTGGTGGAGTCGTCTTTCTGGCGTCGGTGATTGTCACCATGTGAGGAAATACGCCGACGGAAAATAAAAATACAAAAAAAAGAGCTAGAGTTGATGAAAATTTGGGTAAAAACAACAAAAACATTGGAAAAATCGGTTGTGCAAAATTTGCTGGTTGAAGTGAAAAGGAAGGTGCGGGCATTCGGGATGGGAATTTGTAAACACAATTCGTAAATCATAAGCCATCAGTAGTTTTTCATTTGCTGAAAATTTCTAGAAAATACGATTATTCGAAATGAGAGAAAAAATTACTATTTTTCATTTAATTCCAACTATGCGTATTTCGTCTATAATGTGCGGACTTCTTCAGTGTCGTGTAATAATCACTCGTTTAGGTAATAAGTTGCGGGTCATATATGGCTTTTCAACTTAGTACCTAAACGACAACAATGCCGACGCAGCGAAGCACCCGAATAGGTTAAGTAAAACAATGGTAGCTGTATGTAAAAGTTTTTGTGTTTGGATATTAGTATATATACGGCAGGCGGCGAAGGTTTTCTTTCAGTCGAGTTATAAGTACACAAAACTTACGAAGTCTGCACAAGTAAACGAAATACGCATGTCTATCAAGATAAGCAATAAAGGTAGTTGAAATTAAATGGAAAATACTAGTTTTTCTTCTCACATCTAGTCACAGGTATTCCACATAACAGCTCACACTTTCGAGGACCTATATTATACCTTAAACTCTTTTAAGGTAAAATTAGTTACCCACTCAAAACGACGATGACATGTGAGAAAAAAGTAAGTTCGCCTATAAAATTATTACTGGCATACCTGCATGTAAAGCAACTCGTACGATAGAAGTCGAAAAGTAAAGTTGCTTCATACTGAGCTATACAACCAAGCATGGAAGAAAACCATTTTTCGCTCAGAAATGAATCTTATAAACAATTAAAACAATGAGTACATCTCTTTCCCGATTTTTTAGTGACATTTTCATGGCAAGTTTCGAAACCTTTAAAATAAATAAATCAACTACCTATCGTTTCGTGCAGATATGTTTATGATGTATTTAGCGTTTCGAAGAAGGATCTCTTACCTCTTATTCTCTTATGACATTGAAAATGGCAATAAATTACCATTCGTGGACTAGCTTGTGGAAGGAGAACAATCTTAACTCACATTTAAATTTAAACACAATACAAACATATCAAACACTATAAATCATTTACACCAACTCAAATTAGCAGCTTTTGGTCATATGATACACAGAATACACACAGTACCACCATAGGCGTACTCTAAGATCAGTAGGTCCCGAACAAATACGATTTTTTCAGTACTAGCACATCGGTCCCAAGCTTAATAATGCGCCCCTAATAATTAACTCACATGAACACACTCTCAAATATTCTGTCAAAATAACACAGCAAATCAAAACAGGTGTACTTCGGACCAAGGGGTTCTACTACAGTGAACCAATTTCATATCGCTAGTTACTTTTTGGATTCTTTTGTAAAGAAGCTTAAAATCAAGGGACTTATGTTTTCTCCACGACCTCCTGCACTTGGTCTGCAGCTCGTTTTTGCAACGCCTGTTCTTTACGCACGGTTGAAACGCTTTCTAGCATGGCCTGTGCTAGAATTACTTCTGGCATATCTTGCTTCCCAATTCTATTTTTGAGCCAATGCCATGTGCTTTAGTACCTTAGTGCCACTAAGCTTTAGTTCCTTAGTGACATGAGGGTATTTACGCTCACGTACAGCCATTTTCTTAGTAAAAAAAAACTGGTTCCAGTACTCCTCAAAATCACCAAGTTACTTGAGCGCATTGAGGAGAATCAATGCGCTCAAGTAACTTGGCGATTTTCACACTAAAGAATGTGCACACCAAAAAGTAGTCAACGGGAAATTAGTGGTATTAAATGGAAAATATGAGAAAATCAAAAGTAAATCATTTATTTAAGACTTCATAAAAATACAAATATAAAACATATACAGTTAAGTCAATTTGACCTGTTATATCCAAATGCCCGCACCTTTCGTTTGACACCTTCCATCAGTTTTTGCACAGTGTCATCCGTCACCAATTTTGCAGCTTTCTGCCAGTTACGCCTGAAGCTTTTCTCATCAATTGCTACGCTATTCGTTTTTCGAAGATTCCTCTTGACCAGAGCCCAATACTTTTCGATCGGACGGAGTTCTGACGAATTTGGCGGATTGCAATAATTTGGGACAATATTTACACCATTAGCAATGTACCAATCCTTAGCCAGTTTTCCATAGTGGCAAGATGCCAGGTCAGGCCAGAACAGCACCAAACCGTTGTGTTCCCGAATGAACGGCAACAGTCGTTTATTCAGACACTCTTTTACGTAAATTTGTCCATTTAGAGTGCCAGTCGTGATGAAGATGTCGCTTCTGAGACCGCATCCACATATTGCCTGCCATACGAGGTATTTTTTGGAAACTTCGACAATTTTTTTTGCTTAAAACGATCAGCAACATTTCCTCTTTGCAACGAGGTATAAAACTGTAGTCCCGGTATCTGCTTAAAGTCAGCTTTGCAATATGTTTCGTCGTCCAATATTATGCAGTCGTATTCCTAAAGCATAGTGTCATATAATTTTCTCGATCGAGATTTTGCGCTCTTGTTCTGGCTGTCGTTACGATTTGGAGCAACACCTACTTTGAATGATTTCAAGCCTGCACTTTTCTTCACTTTCTGGACGAACGATGGAGACATTTTCACTTTTTTCGCCACACCACGAACGGAGATATTCGGTTTCTTCTTAAATTCTTTAATCACTTTCTTCCTCTCCGCGACGAAACGAGAATCATGGTTACCTCCGGAACCGACCTTTCTTTTTAAAGTTGCTTCGCGCACGCGTTCTTGATTCGACGCCATTTTACTGAATAAAGGTTACTGTAGCCAAACGACGTCTTCATCATAGCACACATACATTAATATTCATGTAGTAGTGATCGGATTAGCAAAGCGTACACGGAGAAGACTGCATTAGGGCATTTCCGACGACTACTTTTGGTGTGCACATTCTTTATACTTGGAACTTTCACTGGATGCAACGGCTGACGGGTTGAGCCATTAGCAATATTTTATAAATGATCTGCAAACCCAAATTTTTGCCTACATGCTTACCAGCAACAAGGTAATGCTTATGTGCATTGTTGAAAAAGTGGAGCTTGTCGATCTCCTTCAATTTGACCAGCTTTGCCATTGCTTTATCCCTAACAAAATCTTTTTCTGTAGGTAACAAGTTTTCAATATTGTCCTAAATATCCTGTGGAAGTGAATATTCGCGGGCCACACATTGGGGATAAGAACTCAACCGACGTTGATTCACATCAACCTTTCCAGATCAGTGTTCATTAGATGTATGAGTAGTTTTTCCCTCGGAAAGAAACCTTCGAAAATAGTATGGAAATAGCATCAATCAATATGCAACTAGCAATTTGAAATTGGTTCACTGTTGTAGAACCCCTTGGTCCGAATTACACCTTGAAGCCAGCACCTTACTATACATATTTGCGCCTTTGTTTTGATTTGCTGTGTTATTTTGACAGAATATTTGAGAGTGTGTTCATGTGAGTTCATTCTGAGGGGCGCATTATTAAGCTTAGGACCGAGCTTGGGACCGATGTTCTAGTACTGACTGAGCCAAGAAAAAAATCGTATTTGTTCGGGACCTACTGGTCTTAGAGTTAATCTATGGAAAGAGTATCAGTATACTTGAAACAGCTCTTATAGAGCTTAAAATATATATTGATTTTGTCTCGACCGTTTTCGGTTTAAATGAAAATTTGTCCATATGTAATTTTCTACCCACGATAACATTTTTCATAAAAAAAATCCTTACATTTCCTAAACTAATTTTCTATAAGGGCTTATGTAAATAATTAATTGAATTTTTCAAAACATCATAACATGTAAACGATTATTCTGATCAGAATGTCGTCTGAAAAAAAATTGTAGGTCATTAAGTGTTATTTAAGAAAAAAAATTCACTGAAACAAAAAAAAATGTAAATTCATGCTAAAAAACATAAAACAGTAATTTTTTCGGAGGCTAAAATAACATAAACAGTAAATTTAACATCGAGACATTCAACAATGGCATCATGGGAACTCATGCATCGCCAATTTCCACGATGAAAATGAAAAGTGCTTCCTACCCCCAGCAAAAAAACCGAGGTCATACATTTGGCGTTTTGGAAGATGAGGACCAGAAAAATCTCAACGGCATCTTCGCGCGTGCATTCTTTTCCATCGCGTCCAAACAGAAAAGGATAAGTCTGACTGCCACCGTGTCTGAGAAAAAAATGCCTGTTTTTCAATAATCCATTATGATAAAAACATTTTGTTGTGGACATCACGACTAACAATAAAAAAGGCCAGAAAATTACAAAAAACATAAATTTCTGTTATTAAATTCGCAATAACTTGAAAACGGCTAGGTTTACGAAAAAAGTTTTTTATGTTTTTAAACTATGCAAACAATGCAAACAATTTGTTTTTGGTATATTTTTATAAAAAACTAGCTGATCCCGGTGCGAGCGTTGCTACGCCAGCAACTAAATGAATGAACATTACATAGAACTGACGCTTTTTTTTAATGAGTTTTTTTTGAGTAATAAGGAGTTCAAACTTCTATCAGAACATTCTTCTTACCCAGACAATACACAGTTTGTGGCTTAGTTAGCTCGATAATTCTCAAGATTGGTTAAAATTTGTGTTTGAATTCACCATAGAAACATTTCTTGCATTCAAATAACCCCGCATACCATTTTTGATTCCATTTGCTTGATTAGTTCTCAAGCTATGCAGAAATTTGTGTTTCATTTGTATGCGAGCCGGAAGGGGGAAGCGGTCTCAAACAATCATAAGAACCTTCCCCAGCCCCAAAAGTACCTGCATACATATTTTCACTCCGATCGGTCAGACAGACAGTCAGACAGAAATCCATTTTAATATAAATGAAAATCCTGTTTCCAATAACCCCACATGCCCAATGTGGTTTACATTCATGAATAGTTCTCGAGTTATGCATAAATTTGTGTTTCATTTGTATGAGAGCCCCCCCTTCAGAAAAGTGAGGGGTCTCAAATCAGCATTGAAACAGCATTCATCAACAAAAACTCCACATGCCAGATTTGGTTCAATTTGCTTGATTAGTTCTCGAGTTATACAGAATATTGTATTTCATTTGTATAGGAGCCCCCCCTTTCAGGGCAAAGAGGAATCTGAAACCATCATAGAAACCTTTCTTGCCTTTAAACCTCAAACATGCTTAATTTGGTTTCTTTTGCTTGGGGTCTCAAACCACCGTAGAAACATTTCTTGCCTACAAATCCTCCACATGCCATATTTGGTTCCATTTGTTTGATTAGTTCTTGAGTTATGCAGAATATAGTTTTTCATTTGCATGGAAGCCCCCCTTTCTAAAGGCGGGAGGGTTGTCGAACTATCATAAGATCCTTTCCCGGACCCAAAAACCCCTGCGTACAAATTTGCATTGCGGTAGGGATAGTTCTCATGTTTGGTTTAAATTTGTGTTTTGTATGTATGGTAGCCCCCCTTTGCAGAGTGAGGAGAGGTCTTAAATTACCACAAAAACATTTCTTGCCTTCAAAAACTCACCCATACCAATTTTGGTTCCATTTGCTTGATTAGTTCTCGAGTTATGCAGGAATTTGTTTTTCATTTGCATGGGATCCCACCCTTTCTAGAAGCGGGAGGGCTCTCGAACTATCATAAGATGCTTTTCCGGACCCAAAAACCACTGAATACAAATTTGCAAAGAAGTAGGTATAGTTCTCATGTTTGGTTGCAATTTGTTTCATTTGTATGAGAGCCCCCCTTTCAGAGGGAGGAGGGGCTGTGAACCACCATAAAAACATTTCATGCCTTAAAAAACTCGTCCATTCCAAATTTGGTTCCCTTTGCTTGATTATTTCTCGAGTTATGCAGAAATTTGGTTTCCATTTGTTTGAGAGCACCCCTCCCCCTTCCTCCTCATATGGCGGAAGAGTCCCAAATCACCATAGAAACATTTCCTTCTTCAAAACCTCCACATGCGAAATTTGGTTCCATTTCTTGATTAGTTCTCGAGTTATGCAAGGATTTGCGTTTCATTTGAATAGGTTCTCCCTATCAGAAAGGGAGGGGTCTCAAATCAACATAGAACAATTTTTTGTCTTCAAAAACCACCACATACCAAATTTGGTTCCATTTGCTTGATTAGTTCTCGAGTCATGCAGAATAGTGTATTTCATTTGTATCGGAGCCCCCCCTTTAGGATGGAAAGCGGTCTCAAACCAACATAGAAACATTTTTTGTCTTATAAAACCACCACATGCTAAATTTCGTTCCGTTTGCTTGATTAGTTCCCGAGTTATGCAGAATATTGTGTTTTCTTTGTATGGGAGCCCCCCCTATTATGACGGGGAGGGTTCTCAAGCTACCATGAAAACCTGGTTTACCTTCAAAAACCCACACATGCTAAGTTTGGTTTCTTTTGCTTGATTAGTTCTCGAGTTGTGTAGAAATTTGTGTTTCATTTGTATGGGAGCTCCCCTTTCCAGTGAAGGGAGGGGTCTCAAACCATCATAAGATTATTCTCCGGCCCCAAAAATCTCTGCATACAAAATTTCACGCCGATCGGTTCTTCCGCTCGCGAGTTAAATCGTGACAAAGGAAACCCCAACTCATTTTTATTATATAGACTAGCTGATCCCGTTGCGAGCGTTGCTACGCCTGCAACTAAATGAATGAACATTACATAGAACTAACGCTTATTTTTAATGAGTTTTTTTTTTTGAGTAATAAGAAGTTCAAACTTCTATCAGAACATTCTTCTTACCCAGACAATACACAGTTTGTGGCTTAGTTACCTGGATAATTCTCTGGATTGGTTGAAATTTGTGTTTGAATTCACCATAGAAACATTTCTTGCATTCAAAAAACCCCGCATACCATTTTTGATTCCATTTGCTTGATTAGTTCTCAAGCTATGCAGAAATTTGTGTTTCATTTGTATGCGAGCCGGAAGGTGGAAGCGGTTTCAAACAATCATAAGAACCTTCCCCAGCCCCAAAAATACCTGCATACATATTTTCACTCCGATCGGTCAGACAGAAATCCATTTTAATATAAATAAAAATCCTGTTTCCAATAACCCCCACATGCCAAATGTGGTTTCATTAACTTGAATAGTTCTCGAGTTATGCAGAAAATTGCGTTTCATTCGTATGAGAGCCCCCCCTTTCAGAGGGCAAAGGAGTCTCAAACCACCATAGAAATATGTCTGACCTTCAAAAAAATCCACCTGCCAAATTTGATTCTAATTGCTTTATTAGTTCTCGAGTTATGCAGGAATTTGCGTTTCATTTCTATGGGAACCCCCTCATTAAGAGGGCAGAGTGGTCTTAAACCACCATAGGATTATGTCTCTCCTTCAAAAATCTCCACATGCCAAATTTGATTCCATTTGCATTATTAGTTCTCGAGTTATGCATAAATTTGTGTTTTCGTTTGTATGAGAGCCCTCCCTTACAGAAAAGGGAGGGGTTTCAAATTAGCATTGAAACAGTATTCATCTACAAAACCTCCACATGCCAGATTTGGTTCAATTTGCTTGATTAGTTCTCGAGTTATACAGAATATTGTATTTCATTTGTATAGGAGCCCCCCTCTCTTCAGGGCGAAGAGGAATCTGAAACCATCATAGAAACCTTTCTTGCCTTTTAAAACCTCACACATGCTAAATTTGGTTTCGTTTGTTTGGGGTCTCAAACCACCGTAGAAACATTTCTTGCCTACAAAACCTCCACATGCCATATTTGGTTCCATTTGTTTGATTAGTTCTTGAGTTATGCAGAAAATAGTTTTTCATGCAGCCCCCCTTTCTAAAGGCGGGAGGGGTGTCGAACTATAAGAAGATCCTTTCCCGGACCCAAAAACCCCTGCATACAAATTTGCATAGCGGTAGGGATAGTTCTCATGTTTGGTTTAAATTTGTGTTTCGTATGTATGGTAGCCCCCCTTTTTAGAGTGAAGAGAGGTCTTAAATTACCACAAAAACATTTCTTGCCTTCAAAAACTCACCCATACCAATTTTGGTTCCATTTGCTTGATTAGTTCTCGAGTTATGCAGGAATTTGTTATTCATTTGCATGGGATCCCACCCTTTCTAGAAGCGGGAGGGCTCTCGAACTATCATAAGATGTAGAAGGAGATGTTCACTCATCACCATGAGGCACCAAGAGTGAACAACAATGTTTTTTTTGGCTAGAATGAAAGATATGAAGAGAAAGTTTTTGACTAAGTCCGCCACTTCAACAGGCCTTAGTCCGTGCTCCTTCAACCTACCCCGCAGTGGGATGTTAGGCAAAAATGTCCTTGGTTCGAGTACCACTGTATACATGCCCTTTTCGCTCAATTTTCCTAAAAAACATCTGTTACATTTCCAATCCTGCCGCAACACTCAGCGGAACTATCAAAACTTTCTCTCATATCTTTCATTCTAGCCAAAAACATTGTTGTTCACTCTTGGTGCCTCATGATGATGAGCGAACATCTCCTTCTACATCATAATCGTTACTCCTCGCACGGAGAATATATAACATATCAATTAATGTATCATAAGATGCTTTCCCGGACCCAAAAACCACTGAATACAAATTTGCAAAGCAGTAGGTATAGTTCTCATGTTTGGTTGAAATTTGTTTCATTTGTATGAGAGCCCCCCTTTTTAGAGGGAGAAGGGGCTTAGAACCACCATTAAAACATTTCATGCCTTAAAAACTCTGTCCATTCCAAATTTGCCATTGTTTCTCGATTATGCAGAAATTGGTCCATTTGTTTGAGAGCACCCCTCCCCTTCCTCGTCATATGACGGAAGAGTCTCAAATCACCATAGAAACATTTCCCTCCTTCAAAAACTTCCACATGCGAAATTTGGTTCCATTTCTCTTATTAGTTCTCGAGATATACAAGGATTTGTGTTTCATTTGAATAGCCCCCCCCCTTTCAGAAAGGGAAGGGTCTCAAATCAACATAGAACAATTTTTTGTCTTCAAAACCACCACATACTAAATTTGGTTCCATTTGCTTGATTAGTTCTCGAGTCATGCAGAATAGTGTATCTGTTTGTATCGGAGCCCCCCCTCTCTGTAGGATGGGAAGGGGTCTCAAACCAACATAGAAACATTTTTTGTCTTAAAAACCACCACATGCTAAATTTTGTTCTGTTTGCTTGATTAGTTCCTGAGTTATGCAGAATATTGTGTTTTATTTGTATGGGAGCTCCCCTTTTATGACGGGGAGGGTTCTCAAGCTACCATAAAACCTTGTTTTGCCTTCAAAAACTCACACATGCTAAATTTGGTTTCTTTGCTTGATTAGTTCTCTGAGTTGTGTAGAAATTTGTGTTTCATTTGTATGGGAGCCCCTTTCAGTGTGAAGGGAGGGGTCTCAAACCATCATAAGATTATTCTCCGGCCTCAAAAATCTCTGCGTACAAAATTTCACACCGATCGGTCCTTCCGCTCGCGAGTTAAATCGTGACAAAGAAACCCCAACTCATTTTTATTATATAGACTAGCTGATCCCGGTGCGAGCGTTGCTACGCCTGCAACTAAATGAATGAACATTACATAGAACTGACGCTTTTTTTAATGAGTTTTTTTTTAGTAATAAAGAGTTCAAACTTCTATCAGAACATTCTTCTTACCCAGACAATACGCAGTTTGTGGCTTAGTTAGCTCGATAATTCTCAGGATTGGTTGAAATTTGTGTTTGAATTCACCATAGAAACATTTCTTGCATTCAAATAACCCCGCATACCATTTTTGATTCCATTTGCTTGATTAGTTCTCAAGCTATGCAGAAATTTGTAATCCATTTGTATGCGAGCCGGAAGGGGAGAGCGGTCTCAAACAATCATAAGAACCTTCCCCAGCCCCAAAAATACCTGCATACATATTTTCACTTCGATCGGTCAGACAGACAGTCAGACAGAAATCCATTTTAATATAAATAAAAATCCTGTTTCCAATAACCCCCTCATGCCAAATGTGGTTTCATTTACTTGAATAGTTCTCGAAATATGCAGAAAATTGCGTTTCATTTGTATGAAAGCCCCCCCCCCATTTCAGGGGGCAAAGGGGTCTCAAACCACCATAGAAATATGTCTGATCATCAAAAAAATCCACATGCCAAATTTGATTCCATTTGATTTATTAGTTCTCAAGTTATGCAGAAATTTGCGTTTCATTTCTATGGGACCCCCCTCGTTAAGAGGGCAGAGTGGTCTTAAACCACCATAGGAATATGTCTCTCCTTCAAAAAATTCCACATGCCAAATTTGATTCCAGTTGCTTTATTAGTTTTCGAGTTATGCAGAAATTTGTGTTTCATTTGTTTGAGAGCCCCCTCCCCCTTCAGAAGGCGAAAGAGTCTCAAATCACCATACAAACATTTCTCTCCTTCAAAAACCTCCATATGCCAAATTTGGTTCCACTTGCTGAATTAGTTCTCGAGTTATGCAAAAATTTGTGTTTCATTTATATGGGAGATCCCTCCCTCCACTTTTAGAAGGCGGGTGTGTCTCAAATACCCATTGAAACAGTATTCATCTACAAAAACCTCCACATGCTAGATTTGGTTCAATTTGCTTGATTAGTTCTCGAGTTAAACAGAATATTGTATTTCATTTGTATATAAACCCCTCTTTTCAGGGCGAAGAGGAATCTGAAACCATCATAGAAACCTTTCTTGCCTTTTATAACCTCACACATGCTAAATTTGGTTTCGTTTGTTTGGGGTCTCAAACCACCGTAGAAACATTTCTTGCCTACAAAACCTCCACATGCCATATTTGGTTCCATTTGTTTGATTAGTTCTTTAGTTATGCAGAAAATAGTTTTTCATTTGCATGGCAGCCCCCCTTTCTAAAGGCGGGAGGGTTGTCGAACTATAATAAGATCCTTTCCCGGACCCAAAAACCCCTGCATACAAATTTGCATAGCGGTAGAGATGGTAGTCCCCCTTTTCAGAGTGAGGAGAAGTCTTAAATTACCACATAAACATTTCTTGCCTTCAAAAACTCACCCATACCAATTTTGGTTCCATTTGCTTGAATAGTTCTCGAGTTATGCAGGAATTTGTTTTTCATTTGCATGGGATCCCACCTTTCCTGACCCAAAAACCACTGTATACAAATTTGCAAAGCAGTAGGTATAGTTCTCATGTTTGGTTGAAATTTGTTTCATTTGTATGAGAGCCCCCTTTTAGAGGGAGGAGGGGCTTTGAACCACCATAAAAACATTTCATGCCTTAAAAACTCGTCCATTCCAAATTTGGTTCCAATTGCTTGATTATTTCTCGAGTTATGCAGAAATTTGGGTTCCATTTGCTTGAGAGCACTCCTCCCCCTTCCTCCTCATATGACGGAAGAGTCTCAAATCACCATAGAAACATTTCCCTCTTCAAAACTTCCACATGCGAAATTTGGTTCCATTTCTCTTATTAGTTCTCGAGTTATGCAAGGATTTGCGTTTCGTTTGAATAGGTTTCCCTTTCAGAAAGGGGAGGGGTCTCAAATCAACATAGAACAATTTTTGTCTTCAAAACCACCACATACTAAATTTGGTTTCTTTGCTTGATTAGTTCTCGAGTCATGCAGAATAGTGTATTTCATTTGTAACGGAGCCCCCCCTCCCCTTTAGGATGGGAAGGGGTCTCAAACCAACATAGAAACATATTTTGTCTTAAAAAACCACCACATGCTAAATTTCGTTCCGTTTGCTTGATTAGTTCCCGAGTTATGCAGAATATTGTTTTAATTGTATGGGAGCCCCCCTTTTATGATGGGGAGGGTGCTTAAGCTACCATAAAACCTTTTTTGCCTTCAAAAACTCACACATGCTAAATTTGTTTTATTTTTGCATGATTAGTTCTCGAGTTGTGTAGAAATTTGTGTTTCATTTGTATGGGAGCCCCCCTTTCCAGTGAAGGGAGGGGTCTCAAACCATCATAAGATTATTCTTCGGTCCCAAAAATCTCTGCATACAAAATTTCACGCCGATCGGTTCTTCCGCTCGTGAGTTAAATCGTGACAAAGGAAACCCCAACTCATTTTTATTATATAGATTATCAATTTCAACATTTAAAAAAATTATGAATATTTAATAATGAAAAATAAAAAATTAAAGAAGTGATCATCTTCAACCCTTCGCAAACTTTAAAGACACAACTTTAGCTTATTCGAAGGGGGGTCCTTTGAGAAAATCAACGTTTTATGTATTTTAAGCATGAATTTTCGAATTTTTTGGTTTCAGTGTATTTTTTTCTTAACACTTCAATACCTACAACTTTTTCTCAGACGATTTTGATCAGATGAGTCGTTTGCGAAAAAAAAATATTTGAAAAATAAATTTCACATTTTAAATACGCCCCTTATAGAAAATTAGTCTAGGATAATTTTGTTTTTTTTTTTGTGAAAACGATAATTTTGGGTAGAAACTAATAGTATGTTCACACTACTGCTTATATTGCGTGATATAGAGTATCTTGATATAAGCAACTATACATCTAGTTTTCACTGGAAATAATGTACATGTCATTTGATATCAAGATACTCTATATAACGTAATATAAGCTGTAGTGTGAACGTAATATAATATGTTGACAAAATTTTACTTAGTGATGTAAAGTCTGAATATACTAAAATAATTGATGAATTATGAATTTTTAGAATCTACTGTATTCGTATTCGTATTGGTCTCAGAAATTTCTTAGAAAAAATATAAAATTTTAGTGTATGCGTCTTAATGGAACTTTGTTATCATTATGGTTTTATGATTTGACAAACAATCAAATCTTGATTTAGAATTACTAAGCAATTCTTCGAAAATAAGTCCTCTATCTTGTTTACATTTCGTTTCCACGTTTCACTTTATTTGGATACCAAAAGAGTAGTTCGCTTTAGAAAAAACTGAATCTAACAAATATTTTTGAAAAAAATAGTGAGTGGAAATCAAAATGGCTTGACTTTATTATGCAGCTTTTTTGTTCTTGTTGTTTATTTACTGCTATCCCATCAAAGTTTGCACAATGCAACATTTTACCAGTGCTAATGCCCGCTGAGATTGAGCTCGGTTATCTGTTAGGGAGCAAACGATTTGGTTTAGGTCGTTTGACACCTAAACGATAAGTCAAACGTTTGACCCTAAACGATAAGTCAAACGCAACCCTGGCAAACCCTATCTAATTTACTAGCGTTTGACAGTATGCAACATATCACGGGCCTGGTTTGAATAAGGCCCATCCAACACTGAACCAAATAATCTTATAAATTTCATAAGGTTCAACTTATGAACGATGCTTTTGAATTTCATAAGACTGACTTATGAATGGATTTTGGTTCACCCGACGTTGTTCTTGTATACCACTTGTGAACCAAATAATCTTATAAATTTCATAAGGTTCAACTTATGAACGATGCTTTTGAATTTCATAAGACTGACTTATGAATGGATTTTGTTTCACCCGACGTTGTTCTTGTACGCCTTTAAGCTTTCCTGTTTACAAGTGTTGATATATACTAGTGGGCAAGTCACTGGACCTACAACCTCAACGTTCAAGGTTCGAATCCAGGTTGCTCCATATTTTTATTTTCTCAACATCATTATATTTCATAAGATAAATTTATGAAATTCATACTGATTCCTTATAGCAAATAATCATAATGCAATCTTATGAATATCGAAAGTTTATTTCGCTGAGTGAACACTTGTTACTTCAGGTAGGAACGCCAGTGTTGTTTACAAACAATGAATCTTTTGCAGTTTGGATGATAGAGATGTTGGCTTCATGAAAATGACCGCTCGTCAGGTCCTTGGTCAAAGGGCTTATGCCAAACGTCAGTCGCTTGCTCCCTACCAGAAACAGAGCTCAACCGAGACGAAAATTTCTTAACCCGTCACGTGCGCTCCGCGTTGAATTTTGCAATTAGAAAAAAAATTAAACCTGACGCGCTTAGCGAGAAAGTAAAAGTGTTCAAGATAGTGAAAATCTATAAAAATAAAATAGAATTCGTGTTTTGTGCGTCACAATTTAACTGGATGATAGATGAACGGGTTTAAAGATTCCTTCTGCGTTGGATTCGTAATGGGGTTCACGGGATTTATATGTATAGAAATAAGAAAAATTGTAATGATATAATTGGAAAATTGGAAAAATAATGGAAGATGCTGTAATATGGGAACACGTGCGGCGCATTCAAACGAATCTAGAGTGCTGTGACCGACCATTTGAAAGTGTAGTTAAGCCCTTATGAAAGGTTAAGCGTGTTTTTTTTAAAAAGATGTGGAATATTATTTTGAGCAGCTCTTCTTAAGACACCTAGCCGATAAAATGATGTCAAAAGGGTGAAAATGTCTTTGATCGTCTTTTTTCAGAATTGTGCCACTGTGCAGCGCTCTGCATTTGACATGTACAATTGAGGTAGAGGCGGGACAGCGGTCGCCAGGGCATCTTGCTTGAAATAAAACTTATTCAATTAATACAAATAAATAATATAATGTAACTCATATGATTTAAGTTAAGGTACTTCAACTTAAGGTAAGTTGAAAAAATTCACATATTAGGTTGAATAAATGACTGACTCTGAACAGCACTGGCGTTGCTAATTGACGCGGCTCGACACGGAACGCGCTATTGTGTGGCAGCCTTTAGTCAGACTTGTGGACGCAACATGGTAAACGACTTCATGAAAACTATACCAAACCTATCTTTACTAAAGAAAAATATTATTACGGAACTGCTTTCAAGATAATAGTACCACGATTCACACGATTGACACGATTACACTTTTTTGGTGTATATTTCTCACCTTTTTATAGTGTTGCCAGATCTCATTTTCCGAAAAATGATGACCTTTCATGACTTTTGGATGTACATAGGGATTAAAAAGACTGACTCAAAATAGTGACCAAGTCACTAAAAAGTGACCTACTACCAGCCCTGTAGACCTACTGCGATGATCCTATCAAGTCAAGCACTAAACACTGGAGAAGTCTGCAAGTCACAGACGAAATAGGCCTATCTGTCAAAGGATACGCTTTTTCAAGTGGAATTTAAAAGAATTTGCTCGCGTTTGCTAGTGATAGTTTGAAAAGTGATTCAGTTTTTAATTTTAAGTAGTGATCAAGTGAAAGGTTAAAATTTTCCTAGTTCTCCAATAATAATCGTTCTACTAATATACTCGTAGAAGTATTTTTTAAGTGAGTGTTTAAAAAAAGAAGTGAAGCAAAGTTTTATTGTTGTTTCTGATAACACTTTTCGTGCCATTGCTTCATTTGAACGATATTGTTTCGCTCCAAGAAAAAGTGTAAAATTTAAACTCAAAATTGTTTTGGATCCATTGTTTTGAACACTACAAAAGTAGCGTCACTCTTAACACAATAACTCACAAACTAATGAGCTGAATGTTTGAAACTTTGACAGTTGTCTTCTGAAGTATTCGATAATCAATTGCCAGCTATATGTGGGGCGTGGGATTTTTCAGCCCAACTGATACGTGCCTTCACAATCATGAATCTACAAATTATCTCTTTTAGCGGAACTCATTTTTTTAATGGAAAATCTTTACCAACTATCATCTCCCAGACGTTCAAAGGCTGTCTTCCGAAAAACCCACTCTCGATTAATTGCATAGACTGAGATTTATGCAAATATTTAGCATGGGAACGTCCCAAGTATTCATGTCAAAAACTAGCATCATCAACCATATTTCCCTTCCCAAAAGTTACTCATCCAACCGATCTAACCACACTTAATCCCGCCTCAAGATATAAAGTTCAAGACACCAGCAAAGTTTGAATTCGGAATAAAACATTCATGGGCATTAAATCATAATCCTGGTTCAACTTTGTAGCCATCATACGAACATGCTCCAGTCAAACCACAGACGCACAGAACGATCTTTCCTACCCCCCCCCCCTCAATTATAATTGATGTTAGGGCTTATCATATCGGCCGGGTTGCACAGACAGCAGAAGTTCGCTGCTGCCGGAATTGCGCTTGGGCGCTTCAGAAAGCCGACTGAGATGCAATAATTTCCGCATCCACGATTATAATTCTCCGGGCAGAATTTCTTTTATTATAAGGAGTGTATCGAAAAGTAGTTATAAACTTTCAAATAATAAAATAGGCATGAAAACATGGTTAAAATTAACATACTATTTCAGTTTATTATAGCTTAACATGTTTACAAAAGATCCAAACGGAAAACTAGTCATCATGTTCATTTCTGTAGAATGCCCGTACTCTTGATTTGACACCTGCTATCAAATTCTGCACAGTGACCTTGTGCACTTCCTGATGCCGCTGCCCAATTTTTCTTAAAATCGGTCATGTTTTGGGACACTGTACCATCCTTCTTAAATATACGCTTGACTATTGCCCAATAGCGTTCGATCGGTCGCAACTGGGGACAGTTTGGTGGGTTGATGTCTTTTTCTACGAACTTGATGTTATTCTCCGTCAGCTACTGTAGAGTGGATTTGGCGTAATGTGCCGATGCCAAATCTGGCCAGAAGAGAGGAGGGGACTGGTGCTTTCTATACAATGGTAGCAACCTGTTCTTCAAACATTCCTTTGATAAATCTCAGCATTTATAGTTCCTTTTGTATAGAAAATTGAAGAACGCAAGCCACATGTGCAAATAGCTTGCCAAATGAGCACCTTCTGACCGAATTTCTCCATCGCAACAGTCGTATCTGCGGTTGGCACACGTTCCCCAACAGATTTAGTATAAAACTGCGGCCCCGGTAGCGTTCTTGAATCTTCTTTAACGTATGTTTCGTCATCCATCAAAATGCACTGGTCGACATTGTCCAAAATGCAGCTGTACAGCTTTCGAGCCCTGGTTTTGGCACGAGACTTTTGTTCCGGAGTTTGTTTGGGCACTTTCTGCTTTTGTACGTCTTCAAGTCATTCCTGCGCTTGATTCGTTGAATCATTCCGATGCTGGTCCTGAACTTCTTGGCTAGATCGCGAGTAGAGGCAGATTTGTTCCGTTGAATATAATTCACAACTTTTTGGTCCAAATCGGGGTTGCTGGAGCCGGGTTTCCGGCCACTTCTTGGTAAATCCTTGAGGGAGCACTCCTTACCAAACTTTTCGATGATGCGTTTTACACTTGCCGGGTGAACATTTACTCTTTTCGCAATCTGGTTGTAAGTAACACCCTTTTCGGTGCACCAAGTGTGCAGAATTTTCTTTTTAGTCTCAAATTCAATTCGCGACATTTTGAATACAACTTTATCAACAGAAATGAATGAACCGAATAATCATTTTTGACATGTAAACAAAGCAAATGGCGCTTACACGCTAAAAATATATACAGTAGTTTATGCGTAATAACGCATCGAATGTTTATAACTACTTTTCGATACACTCCTTAGAAAAAAAAAAAACCCACCATAACCTTTCGCGAAGCATTGACCAATGGGGAAAAGAGCAAATCACTGAATGTACACTATTTCCTGGCATCTATGGCACCTTGTTTCCAGTGAAAACATTTAAACAATTCATTCGAATTCGTCACTCCTCCGTCAACCCTTAGTGAATGGTGTGGGGGGGGGGGGGGGGCGTGCAGTCCAGTTCGGAGAGTTTTGTTCATTAAAAACTTGGCACGTTGGAGTTTTGAGTCGGTTGTTGGTGGAACAAAAAAAGAAGAGAACTACAGCTGCTGCACATTTCATTTCCAGGACCCGAAGAGCAAGAGCAGTCAATACATGAAGTACATATACCTGCGGGAGCAGCAGTTGTTGAAGGTAACAGTTTTACTTTTATACAGTTTTTGTTCTTTCCATGCTGCCCTATGTTGGGCAACTATGCGGAGGAAATTAAATGAAATAAAAGTTGTCGACGGGAATGGAAGGGGGGAATCTGCAGACTTATGAGTTTTGAAGTGCTTTAAAAGTCGGAGAGGTTCTGAGTGGAAAGTTCATTTCGGCTTTAGTTCGAGCAATGATTTCCGGCGTCGTCTCTTCGTATAAGCTGCTTTATCGGTCAACTTTTGGAGCAATAAGCTGCGGGTGATTTCCGTACGGGAGATTGTTGCAAATTTCATTAGAAGAAAGAACTTTTTCATTGGTTGATGCTTTCCATTTTGGTATCCTTGTAATCTTTTGAGCTGATTGCAAGTTATTTTGCAGCTGAGTTTTGTATTCTTCAATTCATTACCCATAGACTAATCTCTGCAAAATTTTAGCGAGTTTTTTTTAACCTCGTGGTACTTTCATAATGCTGAACGCACGGGGCAGTACAAACTTCGAAAAAAACTTGTGACGGACGCTATAAGTATTTGCAGTCAATCAGGCATCAGTACTGATACATGCTCGGGTATTAGGTCCTTAATAATGGACTGCATTCTACTCCTATTACGGACTATTATGACATCATACTTTACACTGGATACTTTACACAGAGATGTCACGAATAATTGCACGGAAGCTGAGCTAAGTTTGTGTTTAGAAACTCAATCATATCAAATAATTCTTATATAGGGTAAGAGGATGTAATGTTAGCCTAGCTCCTTCATTCGGCCTATGTACCAAATGTGTCATTAATTTAGCGATAATCAACAAAATCATGTTGCTATTAACATGATAGATGTAATCCGAAGCAATTGAGACAAGATTAATCATCTTATAGTTGTTCACTTCCGCGTAATTTTCGGTTTCTTGAACTTTTGGAGCATCATGATTTCACTGGTTATGCTGAACAGATAATCAACACGATTTCAAGTGATCTGAATTTGGCATAATTGAATCCATAAAGCAAGTAATGCAGTGTGGATGTGCAGAAAATAATTACACGTTACAAACTTACTGATCACATAGCTAAAATAACAATGATTTTACAAGAAAATCGTAGACCCAATGTTGGGTACATATTTTTTTGTATGTTCCCAAATATGGCCTGTTGTATCAATAACGTAGTTAAAAGGTTGTTATTGGTAAAATTTCATGTGGAAATGCATGAATACGCGGTTGTTTATATTCAAGTGGCTCATCTAAACACAAACCGATGGAACAAGATCATTGTTTAGTGAATTATAATGTTTTCATTATTGAATGGCTAATAAATCATATATGAACATCACTTAAGTGTTTCGAGGCAGTTTTACATTAGTTTGTGTTGTGAAATGTTGTATTAAGTAAATCCAGTACAGCTTACAATGCCTTAATTCATAAAATTAGAAAAAAAAACCATACAAAGTCAGCATTAAGTAATAAATCGATCGAATGGGACGAAGCTGCATCCACGAATAGACCGAATTTGGTGCTCATAGACCGACATTTAATCCACATCCCTCGAAAGTTTATGGCATTATAAAAATAGTTGTGTATCTTTTAGACATATATGCTACCAAATGTCTTATCAAACGTATCTTTGCAAGTGTATAACAAGTTGAATCTCGCCTACAGCATAAAAACTTTATGAGTTATAATGAAAAATGTGATCGCTGGTTGCATAATAGGCTGAGTCAAGGGACACATACCCTAATTATTATTAATTCATATATTTAATAGTTTAATGGGCTGGCTCTTACAACAAGTGTTTGTGGACGGGGATTCTGGCGTCATGCTTGTGTGGCTTGTAACGGATGGGAAAAGTTGAGGGTTTCGCCGTGTCTTTGTTTGTCGGGGGTAGTTATCTTAAGGAATCAGCCGTGAATTACACTACGAATTGTTTTTCGTTTACAAGAGTGTGGTGGTTTCTGGTGTGGGTTTTTGTTGACTTGATGCAGCCTACGTTAGGGCATGACAAGATTAAGGTGTCAGCGCCGAGCAACTTTTCGGCTTCCTTTCGGTTCTTATAGTAGCAGTGAGGAGGCTCATGTCGATCGGTGAAATTATAATTTGGAGTTTGTAAAGGATTTTCTACGGCAGGGATTACTTAAACGAGTTTCCAGATGACACCCAGTAACATCAAAAGATAGGTCACTGTTGATTTCTATTGAAGATCAACCGTTATGTGTCCAACATGGAACAAAGTTGCCTTTTTCGATTTCAAAACATGATATTTCAATAAGTTTTCATAGTAGGATGTTGAAACTCTGTGACATCTTATATCTCGTTAAAACTTATCATTCTAGAGTGAAATAATGATGGCATAGCTAGGAGGGAGGGGGCTCGAGAAGGGGCTTTTGATTTTTTTATTATGTAAAAGGCCAACAGGAAAAGTTTTTACCCATGGAACTGAAAAGACCATAACTAAGGAAATATCCAACCGATTTGGAATATTTTGGCAGTTTTGGATTTAAGAACTCAACCACTTTTTTATTAATGTATAATATTACCAAAAGACATAGTCCGTCTTTGGAAAAACCAGATTTCCGGAACCATGTTCCGAAAATTCTATACTTTTATATGTTTCAATAGAAAACCAACAATAATGATACAAACACTGTGGAATTAATACACTGGAATGTGTGTGATTGCCATATGACAATCCGGTGACTTGATCCAGGTACAGTCACCCCGGAGCAGGTTCCCATGAGGCTACGGATGGCCAGAAAATTATTTGAATTGAGCCCTAACAATATGGGTGTCAAAATTCTTGAAATCGTTCCAGAAGTACGTTTGCCATAGTTATTGGACCATCCGGTCACTTGGCTTTGGATTGGTCAGTTCTGAGAAGGTTCCAATGAGGCTATGGATGGCCAAAACTTTATTAAAAGTGAGAAAGTGGTTGAGTTTTTGAATCCAAAACAGTAAACACATTCCGAATCGGTTGGATATTTACTTAGTTATAGTCATTTTATTTCTGTGGGTAAAAATGTTCCAAGTCGGCCTCTTAAAGGTGAATCCTAGAGGGTTTGAGCTGTTTAATGGAATACCTGTAACTCGAAATTAGAAGAAAAATTAGTATTTTCCATTTAATTCCAACTACCTTTGCTTATCTTGAAAGATACGCGTATTTCGTCTACAATGTGCAGATTTCCTCAGTGTCTCGTACTAATAATTCAGACTAATAACTTTAAGTCGAGTTATTAGTACGAGAAACTGGAGAAGTCTGCACATTGTAGACGAAATACGCGTATCTGTCAAGATAAGCAAAGGTAGTTGGAATTAAATGGAAAATACTAGTTTTTCTTTTAATTTCTCTTAAAGGTGTTTTTTTTTGTTGGACACAGAACGGTTAAAACTGAGATGAAATACCTTCAAGAACGCAAAGTGGGGAGAATTGTTAAATGCAAACCAGGTGGAGGTCTGGTGGATGGTTCATTTTTAAATTTTTCTAGAAGTACTACGCTGCATAATACTGATATGATTAAGCTTAAACCGTTGGTTTGAGGCATGTGTTTTTATCGTGGGGATTAGTTTGTTTTGTTGTGCGTAATATCTCCTGTAAGTAAGTGATCTTGTTTTTTGAAGATTTTGGGACGTCAGTTGTTAAGTCTTTTGATGTAGTCCATTGGGGTCTTCCATGAAGTTTTGCACCTCTTCTTCATGTGCCTTTCGGTTCATTTTCGAGAATCATATTAACTAGAATGACGTCTGACATTCTTACAACTAGCCCAGCCACCGTTCTGTCTTACTTCTGAACTCCATCGTAGATTGTACGCAATACCTTCCGTTCAAAGACACCAATTGATCGTTCAAGCAATGTTCAGGTTTCATGGCCGCAGAAGACTATACCTTGTAGATGTAGATGACTTGTAGATGGTCAAATTCGTAGTTTAGCGAACTTTGTTCGATCTTAGCGTCCTTCGATGTCCAAAGTAGACACGATTGACAGCCATAACGCGCCTTTGTATTTTCTTGCTGGTGTCATTATCGGCGAGCCCTGATGCGCAAATTCGTCTACCGCCTCGATTTCATCGTCAAGCTTCATTTAAACATTAACTCAACTTCTGACATAATTAAAAACAAAAATCATTCCTAACACTTGTATAAGAAGTTCCCTTAATATTGAGAAGTTTGCCAAATTTTTTTAAAAAGTTTTGGTAATTTTTGGAGGAGTCCAAATGTTTTTTATAATTCTTTAAGCTCTTCTTTAAGGGGGTTTTCAATTTTTTAGTTCCTAAATTTAGTTTGAAAGTTCCCAAAGTTTATTTAAAAAAGTTTTTTGAACTTCTTTTATGATGTTTCCTAATATTTAATTTAATAAGGTGCTCAAATCTTTTTAATAAGTTTCGCAAACTCCTTTCAAACTTTTACTTAACTTCTGAAATAATTTAAAAAAAAATCACGTTTAAAACTTTCTTAACAACTTCCTGAAATGTCTTTAAAGAAGTTTTTTAAACTTTTTTAAGAAGTTTTGTTAATTTTTTTTATAAGTTCTTAAGCTGTAGCCACTTTTCCCTCGGTCTACCTCTTCAGCATCCTTTGGTGCGGTTGTCACTCAAGGTCGTCGGCCGTCCTGAACCGGGCTTTCTTTCGATGCTCTGATTGTTGTCTAATAGTGCCAAAATGTTGTAGATGCCGGAACGGGCGTATCCGGCGTCCACAAAGTGCCCCACGATGTCCGTATTCGACGCAGAGTGGTGTCGTGCTTTGAACGCGCACACTTCCGAACGGAGTTGCTTAACTGTTTTTTCCATCATGAATGACAATTTAATATAACAGCGGATTTTATGGTTTTTTTTTTAATGAGTTTTGTTACAGTATGTTTGTTTGCATTGTGTGTAATTTCTGCAAAATAAAACTTAGGTGTGTGTTTTTGGTTTAACGCTCGGATCGTTAGTTTCTACTATGGTTTTTCTTTCTGTGTAGAAGCATTTCATAGACAAAACGATTATCTTCAAACTACACTGCGTATCCTGCCAGTTACCATCTACGGTGGAGTGCAGATGGAAGACGGAACGTGGAGGAGGCGAATGAACTACGAATTGCACCAGTTGCTCGGAGAACCTTCCATCGGGCTGGTCATGTCGTAAGAATGTCGAACGACAGCCTTTGAAAATGGTTCTCGAAAACGAACCGACAGGTACTAGAAGAAGAGGCGCGCAACGAACATGGTGGATCGATCAAGTAGAAGGCGACCTGCGGACCCTCCACAGACAGCGAGGCTGGCGTGTGACAGCCATAGACTGAATAGAATGGAGACAACTTCTGTGTAAGGTATCCTGTCAGTTTGAACGTAACTTTCTCTTGCATAACTTTGGATTAACTTTTTGTGCATGATGTAGCACTGAACGTAACTCAAGCATCTCCCTTTCTTGACTAAGAAGGGGTTCATCCTTCTATCAGAACATGCTGCTTATCCGAGAAATACATGTAGTTAAATGTAGTCTAGTTGCCTGCATATTTCTAACGTTTGGTTGACATTACTGTTTTATTTGCATGAGAGCCCCTCTCCCTCCACAGAGGGAAGGGGTCTCGATCCACCTTAGAAAAACTTTCTGCCTACAAAAACCCCCACATTCCAAATTTGGTTCCAAGTGCTTGATTAGTTCTCGAGTTGTGCAGAAATTTGTGTTGCATTTGTATGGGAGCCCCCCTCCTCATCCACACGGAGGAGTCTCGAACCATCATAAGAACCTTCTCTAGTCCCAAAAACTCCTGCAAACAAATTTTATTAACAGTAGGGATAATTCTCATATTTGGTTGAAATTTGTGTTTCATTTGTATGAGAACCTCCACTTCCAAAGTGGGGAGGGGTTTCAAACCACCTTAAAAACATTTCTTGCCTTTAAAAACCCCTACATGTACAATTTGGTTCTATTTGCTTGATTAGTTCTTGAGTTAACAGACATTTTTGTTACATTTGTATAAGAGCCATCCTTGAGGAATCTCAAACTACCATCGAAAAAAATTTAGTCTGCAGAAACCCCACATAGCGGGTAATTAAATTTTGGTGCATTTGCTTGAGCAGTTCTAGAATTATGCAGAAAATTGTGTTTCATTTGCACGGGTGCCCCCCCTTTCCAGACGGGGGAGGAGTCTCCAATCATCATAAGAGCCTTCTCAGGTCCCAAAAACCACTGTACACTCAGTACCAAAAAAACAGAGCAAAGTTTTGCTTCTAGAAAATGCCATATTCAAGTTTCTGTTACTTTGTCAATTATCAATATTTTTGGCTTAAAATTTGACAACACTTTAACCATATATGTATAGACCTTATGTAAATTTCATGTTGATAAGATTTATAAATTTGAAGTTTTCATAAGATATGGGAAAAAAAATTTTTTTCGACATACCAATTTAAAAAATCCGTATTTCTGTGAAAAATTTAGGTAGCTTATTTAAAATTTTAGCATAGCTTAAAATAATATAGAAAATAATGTGGAGCAAATTTGAACTGTTTCCATCAAGTGGTTTTTGTATTTCCCCTTCTCACCCGGTACTGACCATGCGGAAATATCGGTGCAAAAAAAAAACCGAGGCGAATTGAAAAGATCGCAGCAAGCCGTGCTTTGAAAATGACGTGTTTTGCTCTTGCTGCGTCATTTTCGCGGACATGAAATTAAAAATTATTCCTTTTTTTAACTTATGTAAATGGTGAAATTATAGTTTTTCGAGTGCTTTGCGTAGGACGTTGTGAATGGAATCTCTTTCATAGTGTGATATGGTCGGTCTTTGAATGGATTAAGCGGCGGTAGTTTTTTTTCACTTAAATTTTTTGTTTTTAGTGCACCACTCTCGCATCCGGACGAACTTTCCAGCATCAGACATTGGTAAGGTCGTTATATATTATCAAAAATATACCTTAACTATATACACGCCAGGATCAAGAATGTTCATTTTTGATTCTGGAAGTGTGCAAACTCTTCACATATCCATTCGATATGTAAAGATTTTCACGCGGGGCTTATTGTACATGAAGATGACCTCAGAATGTACGTGTATGAACAGGCATTCTTGGAATGGGTCGTTGGATTTTCAATAGAGCTGTCACCTTCAATCTTTTGTCCTTCAAAAAAAATTTTGCACATTGTGATTACATATAAATAACTGAAGAAATACAGACAAGTTTCTTCCATAAAAGCACTGCCGGTCAGTGGGAGATTGATTGCACACACACACACACACACACACACACACACACACACACACACACACACACACACACACACACACCGAAGCGAATTCTACTAATAATACTGTATAGTACTGTATTCGTAGTTTTCACCAACCAATTCATGCTGAATGCCAAATTTTAAGACAGACAGACAGACAGGCACGAAGCATGATAAATCTGGATTTTAAGGCAGGGCGCCAAAAATAAGAACTGAACAACACATCACTTTAGGCCATTCTTTCGAAAATTTTTAAACTCGTAGGTGCATGAAAAAAAAAACATACAGACAGACTTATTTTAGTCAATGTGTGACGCAATAGTTTCAAATAATGCACAGTCTTTACAGCTTCTGTTGTTTTACACCAGTCGTTCAACTTTATAAGAGCATTGTTAACACTTTCTTATTATTGGGCTGATTAAAATGTCTAGTAGAATCGCTTCAAATTCGTGGTTCTATTTATCGAAATCCATGAGTTATAATCTATCGAACTTTGACCTGCAAAATTACCTGAAAAGCTATCAACATTATATTATATAAAGTAAAGAAGTAATTTTAAACACACTTTCATTAATTTGTGCAGCCTTGTTATTGATAACGCGTTATTCATATAAAACAATCATTTCTACTTACTTGATTTGTTCCCAAATGTCAATCCCGAAGTTTTTGAGTACCAGCAGCTCCAGCGCGTAATTCACAAATCCGTACTGCCCCGTCGCCAGACGTCCGGAGGTTCCACATTTTCATTAAGCGAATCCCAATTGAGCGAGCACAAATTGAAAAATAAGCAGATAAAACAACAACATTAGTTTAGAATAATTCCCCAAGCGCGCGTCACAAGTGTCTTAATTTTTGTTTCCTACACGAATTCACAATCAAGCCACTCGCGGCCAACGCCACCAGCACCCCAAGGAAGCCGCCCATACGGTATGCACCTAAATTGGTGTTTTCTCTTAGTTTTAAATTTTCATTAAAAACTTTTCCGTACATGAGCGTCGTTCAGCGGAAGCGGTGGGTGTGAGGCAGCCAGCAAGAGTTAAGAGCAAAAGCACGACGGGCACCATTTTTTTTCTCAGTGGTAATTAAATTAATCTTATCCTCGCCTGTGCCGCGAGTGACTTGTAGCGAAAATGTCCAACAAGGAGCATCATTAGCGAAAAGGACACACTGTAGCATTTTGCTTACCATTTTTATGGCCGTGATTTTATTTTTATCTTGACGAGAAATACAGGATCAAATTACACGCCAGGCAGGCTTTCTCCTCTCGTTGATGGTCTGAGCAACTGCAGCTGTTACGGTTTAATTATCGTCAAATTTGCCCATCCACTGCTTGCTTGTTTGGTTTGAGTTGTTTAATCGTATTGATTTTCACTTCCGCTTATTCGTTGGGTGCTGCCCAACAGTTCGTTCCGTTCGGCGGGTTCTAGTTTTGCCCACCACAGGCAACAAGCTGCAACTTTTCGCACTTTGGCAGTAACCCAGGGTGAGAAAGTTATTCCCGTTTGTGGGTGGTGGCGTTCTTCTTCCCCCCGGGGGTTGCAGCAAAACCGCACACTAATACAATCGATCCATCATCGGGGCCATCGCATCAGGCAAGTACCTACTAGTCGTCATCGTCGTCGTCGTCGTCATTAGTAGTGTGTCCCGTCTAGTTGTCTCTTGCCTGCTGAATTTCCTATGTCCTATGTGCTCCAACTGTTGCCGCAGGGGCCGGCAATGTCATGTATTTTTCTTTCAATATCATTTTACCCTGCTGCAGCAGTAGTGGCTTCGTTTCGGCTTTGCTTGGGACTGGTCCAAAGGACTGCACTGCCTTTTTTCAGTTCGGCTTGAATTATGCGCCTTTGAACGAATGCGGAGCGAGGCACTCACAGGCCGGTTGGACACATGTTTTAATCACTGTTTGTATGCATTTACACTCTTGGGTTTATGCGTTTTTTGGCAGCCTGCAGGACGATTACACTCGGCACTGGGTCAGCATGAATCTGTATGGGTAAGTGGTATTGATTGGTTTGCGGCAATTAGGGAAGGACCATCATCAGTGGAGATTGGAGATTGTGTGTTTGTCGTATGGGAAAACAACATCTGGCACCACCAGCCAGAGCGATGATGCCAAGATACAAGATACCATGGAGACGCACGGTTTGTTATTCGATGGTTGGGTTTCACGAATTAACGAGTTCATGGAAGTGGAATGGATTTATTCCTCCAGTTGGAGTGGCAATGGTGAAGGGTGAAATTTATGATGATACAAACGTGTTTAGAATGTTTTTCCTGAGCTATTTGAAAGGGTATTTGATGAAAGTTGTTGATCATATAAGTTTTACGACCTGGTTTTCGGCCTTGTCAAGCATAACTGACATTTTTCTATCTTTTAAAATAGATCTTCTTATAAAATGAAATTTTGCTGCAACAGATGGATGCGTTTTGTGCTTCTCTCTCTCACCCAAAATAGAAAAGCAAGATTGTAATGCAATATTGCATTATTTGTTTCATTTATCGTAATGGATCGTAACTGGGAGAAAAAATGCAACATTGGTCGTGGGCACACAAGCAACACATTGATTTGAAACATTCAATGTGTGCGTTAGGTTATGCAGTGTATTAGTGTTGAGTATGAGATTGGAGTCCAGAAGCTCAATGGCACACAAAAAAATACGATCATGATACGCAACCGAGATTCGAACCGTTACCGCCTGCGTAATGGCTCTTAATTGTAACCATTTAGTCACTTTAACAAGATAAAATAAATGGAATAAAAGCCCAACCGTTTCTTCGATTTTCGAGGCGCTTTGTGATACTGCAAAGAAGCAAATGTCGCGGGCACATACTTGCATGACTTCGTTTATACCACAAAACACATAGGCAAAATTGCTTTTTCTGAAGCATGCGGATTTCTCAAGATAGGATTTTTTGTCACCTTTACAACTTTTGGGTGCACAAGTAAGTGTGAAACTAATAATCGTTCCTATCCCCTGGTTTAAGGACGTGGCCAGGACCCTTCCCGATTGTAAGAGATTGCATAATTTTCATCGATAGAAGCAGCGATTGATCTCACAACACTGCTTGTACACTCAAAATAAAAAAGCAAGATTGTAATGCAATTTCGCATGATTTTGTTTCATTTCTCGTAATGGATCGTAACTTGGAGAACAAATGCAACATTGGTCGTGGGCAAAAAAGCAACACATCAATTCGCTTTGAAAAATTCAATGTGTGAATAAGGATGTGCAGTGTATTAGTGTTGGTATTAGATTGCAGTCCGGAAATCCAATGGCTCACAAAAAAAAAAAAAAAACGTTGACGATACGCAACCGAGATTCGAAACGAGGCAGCTTGCGGTATGGCTCTAGATTGTAACAATTTACCCACTTTAACAAGATAAAATAAACGCGAATAAATGCGATAAAATTTAGATTGTCAAGGCACTCGGCGATACAGCAATGAAGCAAATGTCTCTCACACACACTTGAAGGGCTTTGTTAATCTCATAAAGAAGGGCAAACTTGGAGAGAGGAAGATCGGAGTGTGATGTCGAGTGGAAATAAAAATAAAACACTTGACCGCGGAATTCTAACAGTGGCCAATGGCGTTGAGGCATTCTGTGGTATTGTCTCATTCATATTGAAAAGTTGTTGACGGTTGAACAAAGACCCAACAGTTGCTTCGACCTAATGAGGTCTGTATAGACTGTCGAGACATTAAGCACACAACGATAAATTTGTTTCGAGGAATCTGTGTGCTGCCAACCGCTTGCACACACTTGCATGGCTTCGTTTATACCATAAAACGCTTTGTGGATCATGATCAATGAGCTCTACACAGGTGGAGAAGAAGTGGTTAAGTTGTATTAGTGTAATGCAAAATACTGTCATTGGGTTCGTGAGATGATGCACAGCCTGTTTTTTGTAAACGTGCGTGACGTAGATCTCCAAAAACAACAACTTACAACAGCAGCAAATCACAAAATGGAATGTTTATTTTCGGTAATTGGTATAGTTTTTGAACGGTTTCGGCTGAAAAATGCCTTTTTGTGAACTAAAAGAATGCAGAAAAAAACTTAACTTGCTTTGTTATCATTCGCTTGTTTTTGGAGTTTCACGTCACTACCCGAAGTCATGGATTGTTTACACATTTTTCGTTACTAATACCGACAAACACCCTGCTCTTCGCCACCTGTATAGACCTCATTGGATCATGATGGACCTTCTGAATCATGCGGATTTTTCAAGATATGATTGCAAAAACTGCAATTGCATTTTTTGCCACCTTTTTAACTTTTGGGTGTATCGACGAATGCCTAACGAGTGCATAAAAAACATGGATGATTTTACCGATTTTTCATACGATTACAGTGCCATCTGGTGGCGAATCCATCAATGCATCGACAATAGGATTAACCATGTTGTGTAACTAAAAATTAGAGGTGGGTTTTATAAGGGAAAAAGGATGGTGATCAAGCTTCAAGATACAAATAGTAATAGTAAACAAGGATATACCTCAAAAGTTCAATTCAGTGGGCGCAGTGGTTCTACGGCCCAAAAAAAAAAGGGATCAGTGATGGAAAAACCGCATCAAATAATGTTCAATTTTAAATCATCTCATGGAAATATTTCAATCTCAGTGTCACCTTTTTTCAGTCTTGGTTTATTTCAGCTGGGTAATTTTAACAGCGGAATTGATTATATCCGTTTTGAGTGTATTCTTTTGACAGCTTATTGCTGAAGATAAATTAGCGATTCCGTTTGTTTATATTTATCAGCTACCATGGAAGCCATTCGGGTGCAAGTTTTAAAATTACATTTGCAAAAGCTTAGACCGTCTCAGATATTCAATAGCGTTAAGCAATTCGAAGTGAGTGAACGTTTTGTTTTTCATACCTTGAAACGGTTCAAGGAAACTGGAAATGTTCATATTCAACACAAAGGAGGTGCCAGACCAACTGCAAGAACTAAATGTGTGAGGCAGTGAATAAGACGTAATCTGGCCGTATCTGACCGTAAATTGTGCAAACTATTTCAAATGTCCCTTGCTTCAATGAACATGCTCCTCAGACATGATCTGGAATGCAAGCCGTACAAGAAACGGGTTCGTGGGTTGACTTAGCGTCAAAGCAAGCCGGGGTCCAAAGAAGTAGAAATCTTTTGACTCCACACGATGACTGCGAGATTTTATTTTCGGATGAAAAGGTCTTCCTCCTTCAGGACAGTTATAATCAACAAAATGATCGTGTGTATGGCAAAAGTCTTGCCAATATTCCAAAAGATAAAGTAGTTGTAGAACTCTATCAGAATGTATTGAAAATCATGGTAATCACCGTTTCACGAAAAGGAAAACTTCCTCTTCTATTCATAGAACCATACGAAAAAATCGACACTGAATATTTCATCGAGCAGGTTTTGAAGAACCATCTGCTTCCTCATGCTTCAACGAGGTATGGGAATACACCATATTGTTTCCAACTGGACTCAGCTCCAGCCTTACAAAGCAATGAAAAATAAATCCTACAGGGTTTGCGCTGTTTAGTGGAATATCTGTAACTAGAAATTAGAAGAAAAATTAGTATTCGCCATTTAATTCCAACTACCTTTGCTTATCTCCGACAGATACGCGTATTTCGTCTACAATGTGCAGACTTCTTCAGTGTGGTGTACGTATAACTCGACTTAAGTAGAGACACTGAAGAAGTCTGCACATTGTAGACGAAATACGCGTATCTGTCGGAGATAAGCAAAGGTAGTTGGAATTAAATGGAGAATACTAATTTTTCTTCTAATTTCTAATGAAGAATAGCCTGCATCTTCGCCGGATCTCAACCCACTTGACTAATTTGTTTGGGCTTATATGCTTCAACATGTAGGCCCTACGAAAGGGATTACTTTAGATCGATTCAAGACACATTTGGTTGATATTTGGGACCAAATTCCTCAGAAAATCGTGCGTGCCAACTGGGATAGGTTACGTGTGCACAATGTTATCAAGGAAAAGGGTGAGAGATTCGATTAGTTCGGCTGTAATCCCATTTTGTTTTAGTGACAACTATTGTGAGACACCCTGTACATCATAACACACCGGAATAAAGGAGAGAGAGAGAAAAGAGAAGTTGCTGTGTAGGTTCTCATACACCTGACTAAAATATGAAACCAATAATAAAACCAAATTGATTTCTAGTGGCTTTCATAAAACTTTAAAATAACTTAATAATGCTGGATGGTTTTGGCAATGTTACTTGCACTGATATAGTCTTTCTTTATATTCTCCCATACGCGGGGTAACGATGTGTCCCACATGGGGATGCTTGGTAAAAGATTGTGGGCCTGTTTTCGAAATACTACCTCACAATGCGCTCCGCTCCATTTCAAACTACTTCTATTCAATTTTCACCGCCTGCCGTGCGCTAACGGAACTATCAATACTTTCTCTTAACAACTTTGTTCTAGCAAAAAATTTGCTGTCTACTCCTTGAGCCTCATGGTGATGATAAATTATTTTCTTCTCAAAACAACATCCATGTTACTTGGGTTGAATATTGCATCGCCCTCAAAAGTATCGACTCACCGAGAATAGTAAAATTTATGATATTCTAGGTCAAGGTCAAGGACTATGTGGTACTAGTGGGCAAGAAAAGAGAGTATTTTCGAATGAGTTTATCCTGAATCCACCTTGAAAGAACATTCTTCGGAATTCTGTCGGTAGGTAGCGCTATTGGAAATATAAATGAGTGCATTTTTCAACGATTTTACATAGTAATCCCGACCCCCTAGAGAGGTGAAACCTTCTGCAAAATTGTTTTAAAAGTCAAGAACTTTCAAAAGCTGGATAGTAGGTTTAAAAATTTAGCTACTACGTGGCACTAGGGGGCATGTAGAGGAGATCATTTTTCAACGAGTTTCTATCGTGATTCGAACCTCTAAGTAAGTCAAACCTTCAGAAAAGTGCAGAAAGTCTAAGATTTTCAAAAAGTTCGACATTCTCTCCTTACGTGGCGCTGATAGGCTTGTAAAACAAAATTCGAACCTTTAGCAAAGTTGTTCAGATGGTCAAAGGATTTCGGAAGGTAGAAGATGGTTCGGTTTTCTGTCAATAGATCGTGCTATTTTGACATATTTTAACAGTATTTAAAATGCTACTGCACAGGAAATTTGCTATTATGTCGGTAATATATTGCATCTGAAATGCAGATAAAGGGTTGATATATTGCGTAAGCTAATGTTTATTGATCACCTGAGGAATTTTCGCTAAGTTCTTCTTCCTCTTTGCTTTTACGTTCTTTGGACGACTAAAATTTCTAGATCAAGTATTCTAGAAACACTGCGACAATTTTCAATTGAGATTTCGATGGGCGAGAAATTTTCTAGCCCGTTTAGAGCCTACCGACAGAGCTTAGAGAGACCTCAATTTAATTATTAAATGGTGCAATAAGAACTCTGCTCATGTTCCTGTGATTTTGAAATTTAAAGGTCTTATCACTTACTTCACATACTTTCTATTCTAGAGATCCATGACTGACTCGCATCATATTCATATGATGCCGCATTTTACAGTAATGATTCATTTCGTATTTATGTTATTTCAAATATTTTAGAACTTAGGAGTTTCTTATTCACATGGTTCCAAATTTTTTCTGAAGTTATTTTAAGCATCTCTGGGATGATTTAAAATTCTTGAGGACTTAAGGACTGCATCGTTGCTTATGAGTCCACCTTTGCGGTTCTGTATGAAAAAGACTATGACTTATTTTGATAACTTTTAGTGTCAGTTTGTTGCTTGCCTTGTAAACAAACGAATGCCTTAATTAAAAGTTAAAGTTTTACTTCGAGCGGAACAACCGAAGCGGAAGACAAGCGAATATCGATTATGACCAAGTACTGCAATGAAAAAGGAATGTAGCTTAAAAAATTAGCAAAAAAAGAAGGTGTTAGTGTCTGTGCGGTCCAAAATGCGATCAACCAGTTTGTTATGCATAACACATTGAAGGACTTACCCGGCCGTGGTAGAAAAACAGGTGCGTCAAACCCAAATTTGGACAAACAAATTTGCAAAGTTTTTGAAGGAAAAAAATAGGTATCCATCAGAGATTGCGCAAAAAAGTGGGGAACAACGACTGGAATGGTCCAACGCACAAAGGAGCGAAATTCCATGAAGACGTAACGGAAACTAGCTCAACACTGTTTTGGCCTGATTTGGCATCCTGCCACTTGACGCGTCCAAGCTTGGACTGAAATTAAGAGATCAATGTCCAATTTGTGGAAAAAAAGATGAATCCTCCAAATTGTCGGCAAATAAGGCCCATAGCGAAATTTTGGGCTTTGATGAAAGGAAAGCTGCGGAAGAAGGCTAGAGAAGCAGATGACATCGTGAAATTCAAGCCAGATCTACGGAAAATTAAATTAATATTGATGTAAGGGGCTTTTTTGATGGTCAGTAAACAATGTAAATGAGATAGAGTTGCAAAATAAATAAAACATATTTAAATACAGCAGTTTTAGGTTTACTCATAATTAACGATACAGTCCACAATACTTTAGTATTCAAGTAATTCAAGATATGACTCACTTCATATTCATGTAGCTCTATACTTTACACGGCTGATTAACTTCATATTGAAATATTTTCTTATCATGATTGATTCACTTCACATTTAAGCAATTTTAAACTTCTCAGATTACACTCACTTCATATTCAAGTGTCTGATTTTAGATTCTTGAGGACTTACTAATTTTAATACTAAGTATGTTTTACTTCGTTTTCAAGTGGTAACAATCTTTTCAGGATTGAGTCATATCCAAATGCTTCCAATCTTTCCAGAACTAACACCAAGCCTGTCTACGTTAAATTTCGGACACTTTTCTTCCAATGTAGATTCCCAATCTTGCTATGCGAAATGTGGCTCGCAAACTTGGGAATTCAAAATCATACGTACAAAAAGTGAAGCAGAGGCAAGGACTGAAGGCATGCAAAGTGAAAACGATGCCCAACCGTGATGACAAGCAAAATTTCACTGCAAAAAGCTGGAGCTTTATGCCATTTTTTTGCAAACATTTCCTTGTATTATAGGACGACAAAACATACGTACTCGAAGACTTTCAACAAATTTCGGGTCTGTCCTTATATACCGCAATGCAAAGGAACGCCGTTGCCGAGCATTTCTGGACAAAGAAGGTGTCCAAATTTCCGAGGAGTATTTGATTTCACAGGCCATATGTAGTTGTGGTCGAAAATCTAATTTTTTAAACTCTACCGGCACTATCAATAAGGATGTGTACGAGAAAGAATGCCTACAAAAGCGGTTGTTACCCTTTATCAGAACGAACGACTCTCCAGCTCTGTTTTGACCTGATTTGCCATCTTGTCACTATGCTAAATCCGTCCTGGAATGATATGTCAAATACGTGCCAAAAACAGCCAATTCACCCAACTGTCCAATAGAGAAGTACTGGGCTCTGGTTAAACGGAAACTCTTCGAAACTAATTAGAAAGAAAATTGGTATCGATGAATTCAAAAGAAAATCGTCACGGCGGGCGTAAGGTTCGAAAATTTTACAGAGAGCAGTATTAACATCTTAGTCAACTGTTTTTTTTATGTAGATATAACTCTATTTTTGTGAAATAAACAATCAGTTTTGACGAATTATGTGTTAATTTTTTTAGCTATTATTTTGGTGTCCAAAATTTAATGTGGACAGGCTTTAGATCAACCCCTTCACGGGTAAGGGATCCCCAAAAAGAATATGGCTGCATAAAATCGCAGAATGAATAAAAGTTTACACGCTCTCCAGCAATTTCTCCTATCTAGGAAAAAAACGTATGAGTTAAGGCCTATTTGACGACTTGGAACATCCTGAATATGAAGAAGTTGAGAAAGAGAAAATAAACACTGTAAAGTGTAAAGCGTTGTTTTGAAATATGATAGATATGCATACGAACTATTAAATTGTCGGTGCTAAACGTTAAACATTTTTGTATCTGTCTGGAATATTCAAGGAATGTCCCAAATGTAATTGAGTTCAGAACTTCAGATTTACAGGTGTAACAGTAACCTTTAGGGCTATATAAAGTTACGGTGTGTATTCAATCATATTGAATGAATCCTTTTGGAAGGTCAACAGTCATTCGGGTATAGTTTTGTGTTGTTCTATTTAATCCAAACTGTCTTTTAGTTCACTTTAGATCTTTAGATCTAAAGAATTGTAGAACTTTAGATCGAAAGTAGTAATTATATCTTTTCGGAAAATACAAACATACGCTACGTATTCAAGCATATTTATCTTTGTACGTAAAAACAACACATGAGATAAATTGGGATGATCCAGGTCATCAACACTACCCTTAAGTTTAAAACATTAGATTTACATTGTAACAGCCGTTTTTTTGGGGTTATATAAGGTGTCGATATGTATTCAAAAATATAACTTTGTGATCCTCTAGGTAATCCAAACTGTCCAAAATCCAAAAGTTTAGATTTTTGGGCTACATAATGTTACGTCACGTATTCAAGCATATTCGGTGAATATTTTTAACGTAAAAATACATAGGAAAATAATCATGGAATGGTCTTGTTCATCCAAACTGTCATGGCGCTTAGAACATAAGATTTACAACAGCAACAGAAATTTTCATGGCAATATAAAGGTACAATATGTATTTAAGCATATTCAAATAATATTTTTAAACGTAAATAAACATCCTAAAGTTCTAGGTCATCCCAACTATCCTTGATATCAGAACATAAGACCTATCGTTGTAACAGTTGCTTTCTGAGTTATGTAAAGTCATGATGTGTTTTGAAACATATATATTGAACATCTTAGAAGAACCACAGATATTATGAGATAATCTGCGGATGTACTATGTTATCCAAACTATCCTGTTCAAAAGTTCAAAATTTAAAATCTACAACAGTAATTGTAGATTTCAGGATTAGGTGAGTCTTCTGATAAGTTGTTTTAGGAAACCAAAACTGACCTCGAGTTCAGTAGTTAGGATCTACAGTCGCCACAGTAGCTTTATAATCTATCTAAATGTGACTATATGCTCTCAAATACATTCGGTGAATCTTCTGTAAGATCACCAGTCGTTATCAGATTATCTTGTAATAGCAAGGCATGCAAGTCGCTGAAATTTTGCAAGTTTTGCTTCTACAGTAGCTTCCTGGGTTTTCGCCTGCCACAAGCATCAGTTATTTTTGGACGTATAATAGATGTATAAACCCAAATAATTTTGGTCTTAAGCCCTATTTCCTGCCAATGGTTTTGGAGCATTAACTACTTTTGGTGGATTAATGCTTGGACCCTCCTTCATACACCAAAATTGGGTAACCTTTAAAGCCTATTGCCTTCTACCCGATACTATATTGTCAAACTTCCCTCTTACTAAGATGACTATGACATCTGCAAAACCTGCAACCTTGAAACCTTTCGCTTCTAAGCTACTGAGATGATCGTCTACAACTAAGGACCACATTAATGGGGAGAATATTTCTCCTTGGGGGCAACCTTACCTTAATAGAAGCTCCTCCTATCTCAGAATGATTTTTCTTTTCGCAAGCATAGTATGGATCCAGTTAACAATTCTAGTCTATTGTCAACGCTCCTTCAATATCTGAGAAAGAACAAAGTGCTATTTCTTTTACTGACACATATTTTCCGACTTTTTCTACAAGCGTAAGAAGCACTATAACTGTTGATTTACCAGATTGATAAGCAAACTGAAATTCCGACAAACAATGCTTTTGTATATCAGTTGACACGACATATTCCATTAAACACATTTTCCATTGTCTTCAGCAGCAATGATGAAAGATTTATAGGTCTGAAAGCTTTTGGATTGGTCTTATCGCGCTTACCAGTTTTTCTGTATGAGTTTTTCTGTTACTAACCTCCATTTCGATGGGATGTAGTTCAGCCTTAAACTTGCCTTAACACGTACGTCCCTAACCTTTCTGAGATAGAAAAATAGAAATTTAAAATTTATGATTCTCAATCGTTAGCCATCGGGTTTTGATGCAGTTGCAATAGATCACAAAATTATCTTAGTTTGTGGATCAGCACTGGTTATTCCGAAAATATTTAAAGTTTAGGATTTCAAGGTGGGAGTACTGGGGTAAGAACCTGTCCAGGGATGGTGAGCAAAATATTTTCAGATGCAAAACATGGCATGAGGCATATCAAACTTCATGATTTAGCCAAATTAGGTCATCAGAAGACATTTTGAGGATTTATGGCCATACTGGACACTGAAAGAAGCCTTGCGGGATCCGAGGAACTGGCCATATTCAATTCTTTTCCGAAACCTGGCTTGTGGCATATCAAATTTCAGGATTTTGCAAAACTTGGTCTTCGGAGGACATTCTGAGGATTCCTGACTATAATGGTCTCTTAAGAATCTCTTGCGGGATCCGAGTTCCTCCGAAAAAGATGCTACATCCAAGACTTTCCCGCAACCTGACTTACGGCTTACCAAATTTTGTAATTTTGCCAAACTAGGTCTTCGGAGAACATTCTGAAGATTCCTGACCATACTGGCCACTTAGGGAGGTCCAACGGGTTTCTCCGGGAAAGTGGCCATATTCTAATCTTTTTCAAAACCTGGTTTGCCACATATCAAACTTCAGGATATGGCAAAATTTTGTTCTCGTGGGACATTCTTTGAATATCGTACCGTATATCTAACCAAATAATTTTCCAGGAAACTTTCTCGCACTGCTTATGCTCGCAGGATAAATTGAACAAAGTAGACTTCGCCTCACATTTTAAATCCATCCGCCCTCTTTGTACTCTTTTTCAGAATTTTGTCACGCTTTGGTGCACTAAAATGTGCGTGTCTTTTCCAGCTCGAAAGTATCCTTTTGTAAAAAACGGTTTAGTTTGGGCATGTACCGCTAGTCGAGACAAGCATAGTTAGAAGAGCTTATGTCAAAACAAATACTTTCGTTTTGCGGTTTATACGGGATTTTCGTGTTTGGTTTTGCTTTGTTAGATAGTGTGAAGTATTTTTGTGCAAATTTTGAATGACTCGGAATCTGATTATGTAAGCATTGCGGGTCCGGATTCAGCCGGAGTGGAAAAGGATATTGATCCATATTAATCCAAAGACATAGTTTTGCAAAATCATGATATTTGAGGTGTCGCACGCCAGGTTTTGGGAAAAAATTGAAGTTGGAAACTTTTACGAATAAATTCGGATCTCGCAAGGCTACTCCAAGTGGCCAGTATGGTCAGACACCTGAAGAATGTCCTCGGAAGACTTAGTTTTGATAAATCATGAAATTTGATGTGTCACAAGCCAGGTTTTGACGATTTGAATATGGCTTCTTCCTCGGAGAAAATCAGATCTCGCAGAGTCTCTCTAAGTAGCCAGTATGGTCAGACATCGAGAAGGTCCACCGAATTCGAATATGGACACTTTCCCAAAGCAACTCGGTTCTCCCAGGGTCTCCCAAAATTGCCAGAATGGTCAAAAATCGTCAAAAAGTCTTTTCATGACCTAGTTTTGAAAAATCATGAAGTTTGATGTGTCACAAGCCAGGATTTGAGTATGGCCACTTCTCCGGAGGAATTTCGGCTCCGAAAGGTCACCTCAAGTAACCAGTATGGTCAGACACCCTCAGAATGTCATCCAAAGAACTATATTTGTAAAACCATATGGTTTGATATGTCGCAAGCTAGGTTTGAATATAGCCACTTTTCCCGAGGAACTCGGATCCTGCAGGGCCCCTTTTAGACGCTAAAATATTCAAAAATTCCCAAAATGTCTTCTGATGGTCTAGTTTTGCTAACTCTTGAAGACTCCTGAACACACACTTACCCCAGTACTCCCATCTTGGAATCCGAAACTACGGACATTTTCGGAATAACCAGTATAGATCTACAAACAAGGATAATTTTGTGATCAAGTGCAAAAAACCGCATCAAAATCCGATGGCTAACGATGGAGTTTCATCAATTTTAAATTCGAAATTTTCTATCTCATAGGGGTTGGAAAACTTTCGTGTTAAAAATCTTAAACTTTTTTGGAGAAATACTGGAAATACCCAAGGAACACATAAAAAATCTTAGTTCAATTCTTAATAATTGTATGTTTTATAAATATGTTATAAATGCAGTGCAAAACTTGTCTAGTTCAGGTAATGCTCTCTCTCGAATACTTTTTTTCACTGCTGGCAGTGATTTATACTTTATCATTGTTCTTAAAAACATCGTTCCATACATTTGTAAAACATGAACAGGACATGATTTTATCGGTAGTTCTAAATACCTTTGAAATTACATTGTACCAACTTTGTTTTGCAGAACTTGTCCTTTTGAGCGTTTCCAGATGAAATCAGCCGGAAAATGTCAAAATCATGCACGACCCTCTCCGATTTGGATGAAACTTTGCACAAGTCTTCGGAATTGGTGATGATGGATTTTCCGCGGGTTAAGGGAATTTTTTGACTCAAGAATTTTTTTTCAAGAGGGCGTATGTGTTTTGACATGCGTATTTTTCAAAAAAAAACATAACTCGAAAACCGTTGGTTGTAATAAAATTGCGTAGTTGTAGTTAATTAATTTGATTTTATGAAAACAATATGTACACTGTAAAAAAAATTTTTTTTTCTTCAAAAAAATTAAAAATTAAACTTAAAAATCAATTAGCATATCTGTCCAACGTACGATTTTTATAATTTTTTTTTTCAAAAAGACTTTAGGTCATTAAAAGAAGAAAAAAAGTTGTTCTATGATGGAGCAACTTAAGATAAAAGTGTTCTTAGAAGTAAGAAAAATTTAAGTTTTTTCCAGTTGGTTGTTTTTGCATTAATAACCATATTTTAATAATATAATACAATTTTTCCAGTGATTTTAAACAAAAATGCTCTTTGTGAGCAACATTCTATATGTACCCGTTTTCGAGATAATTTGAAATTAATGCCGAAAAAATGGCTTTTTCCATGAAAATATCCCTTTTTCAAATGTTAGTCGTGATTGTCCATCTGCAAAAGTATTCTTTTCAAATTGTACATAAAATTTTCTCCAATATACCTTTTATTACCGAGAATACTAGACAAACTGATTCCTGATATTTACTGTAGGTAACACGACAAAATTTGCTGCTTTTACTTACAGTATATTTGGTCTTCGGAGGGTCACCCCAAGTGACCAGTCTGGTCAGACACCCTCAAAATATCCTCTTTAGAACTATTTTCACAAAATCATAAGGTTTGATATGTCGCAAGTTAGGCTTTGGAAAAGATTTGAATATGGCCACTTTTCCGGAGGAACGCGGATCTTTCAGGGCCTTTTTAAGTGGCCAAATTTGTCAAAAGTTCTCGAAATGTCTTTTGATGGCCTAGTTTTGCTCAATCATAAAGTTTTATATTTCGCATCAAATAAAATGTTGTACACCATCCCTGAACAGACGCTTACCCCAGTACTCCCAGCTTGAAACCTGAAACTACGGACATTTTCGAAATAACCAGTAAAGATCTACAAACAAGGATAATTTTCCATCAATTTAAAATTCGAAATTTTTTGTTTCATAGAGGTTGGAAAACTTTCGTGTTAAAAATCTTCAACATTTTGAAGAAATGCTGGAAATCCCAAGTAACACACAAAACATCGTAATTCAATTCTTAATAATTGTTTGTTTTTAAAATGTATTATAAATGTATTGCAAAACTTGTCTAGTTCAAGTCGGTGTGGATCTCTCGAATACTTTTTTTCACTGCTGGAAGTGATTTATACTTTATCATTGTTCTTAAAAACATTGTTCTATTCATTTGTAAAACATGAACAGGACATGATTATATCGGTAGTTCTTAGTACTTTTGAAATTACATTATACCGACTTTGTTTTGCAGAAAGTGTTCTTTTTTTTTTCAAAACGATGAATTTGTTGTCACTGCCAACGGGAAGCATACTATAGATACTTAGCGTTTACTTTTCAACAATCCAAGTTGGCTTAGCAAAGAAGCCACAAAACTATCACACCAAGGACTAGTGTTCAAATCCCACAGTTGGCGTTATTGTATTTTTGTACGAGAATGATTTTTTTTTATTTTATGTTTTATAGGCTTCATTTTTTGCACTTTTCACGTCATATTAAAGTTTTAAATATGGTATTTTACACTTATATTGATTACCTGTACTTGTCATATAACAGTAATTTAAACTTGTTGATTACAAGCTGCGTTGCTTGACTATACATACAATAACATTGTATACTTTTTAGCTTAAGTTCTGATCTCCAGGACTGTTTAGACGACATAGCAAATATCCAAAAATGATATTTCCTATTTTTTTTAAATAATTTCTGATATTGAGCACCGAATAAATCAGAAAATACTAAATTGCGTGTATAATAATGCTTAAAAATTTGAGGCCTAAAAGGGTTAAAGCATGAACTTCGTAAGCACTCTAACATTGTCTCTATGAAACAGGAAGTGTTCAAATCCTGGTGCAGAGAAAATCTTATCGGTAGAATTTGGTCTTTTGGATTTGATGAGGAAGTAGAGTGAAAAAAGCTACGTTAACCAAGCTTATATATTGTTTTTCATTCCCTGAATGTTTCATGACCATCGATTCGATGACTTATTTTTAGTCAACTTATAACAACTTATAATCAATTTACATACATTCTTATTGGACCAAATTTTGACCGTTACACCCTTTACATTCATATGCGACTCTGCCTTTGACTCTTAATTTGATTACGTTTCCAGCGAGACATTTCGTTATGCCATTTTCTTCTTCAAATAAATCACACGCACTCGTAAATGCTGCTGTTTTTGTGTTGCCTATAATAGAACAGGGGCGGATGACAAATGGTTCAATCACTTGAAAAGTTTGACGCGTTATTAAAACACTTTTCAGAAGTTCTTGGATAATTCTGTGGATATGGGGGGGGAATTGAGAATGATGGTGCAAATAAATCGCAGCAACCCAAATCGTCAGATGTTTCTAAGACACTGAGAAAATACCCATGAAAGGTTGGACTCTGCTTAGATCGTTAATTCAAAAGTTGATCAAATCTGTGCCTCAAGCTTCACTTGTCAATCCACTTAATTCACCATCTTCCAGCGGTAAAAGGTTTTCGAAAATGAAACTTTTAATTGAATGACGTGTTTTCCTGCAGTTTGAGTACAGATGAAAAGCTCTCTTTCACCATGGGCATCAAGCTGAAGACCGATGAGTTGCCAGTTTGATTCGATTACTTAAATCTGTAGACGTTTCCAAGAAAGTTTCTCCACTTTCATCGATTTTGTTTTTGGCTACAAAGCTACAAGCCGAATGATTTATCTTAAATTGAATGGAAATTATGTAACTAACTGGTCGCAATGTTATGACATTTGTTCCGAAAAGTGTTCCGTTGTAGATAAAATCCATTGTTTTAAATTTAAATTCACTTTGAGGATCATTTTGCGATGTTTGTGTTTCATTTCGAGTCAGAACCATCGCCGAACATCAAAGCAGATCCGAACAATTTCCACCGATATGTGTGCCCATCACGGCGAATGCATTGTAGATCCCGGATGTGATTCCCCATACACACAATCCACACATCTGCCTCAAAATCCCTTTTCGAGAGTAAAATTGCCGCAAAGCACTAATACGATTTCATTTCACATTGTTTGCCAACCTTTGCAGAAAGGTAACCGTCGTCGTCGTCGTCGTCGTCGCCACCGTTGTCACGTAATTATTGGCGTTTGCTCACGGGGCACGTTGCCAACTTCCCTAGGACCTAGGAAACACCCGACTGTGCTCGGCTCTACACGTATATCACATCACTAATCCCCTTCCCGAGTGCACAGATACTGGCCTTCTTTTTTTTTCCTCGTCAACATCCGAATGAATCCGAATACTGGTGCTCAACGTCACGCTTAATGCCCCATGACACATACGTTTGGGTCTTCAGCTTGGCATCCAGCTCGTTCTATAAATTTATCATCTTCTTAATTCAATCTCGTCACAGCATCACTTTCATTCTCCTAAGAACACCGCACTCCTGTACGCCTCGGGAACAAGTTGTTATCCTTTTAGCTTCCGCCTTTCGAACCAGGATTGAAGCTTCTTAAACAGCACTAAAGAACAGAACAGAACTCTCACACACACACGATGAGGAACAGCAGGAGGAGTGGCTGCTTGCCTTTTCGATTCACTGTCTTCTTCCTATATTCAGCTGACCGTAAATCCTCGCGCCGTTTATCACGCTGCTTTTATGTGAGAATGACCATCCTTGCTCACACTATTTCCTACTAAATGCTCCTCGCTTTTATCAAACTATATTATCATCGGGAGGGGGTGCAAAAAAAAACGGCGAGCTCACATCCACCGCACACATCCTTCCGGGACACGACGACGACAACTGCGACCGCCAGCCACAGTACAATGCATATCCCGAAATCGGTGGCGGCCGTGATTGGAAAAGGGTTCGAGATCACTACCGTTGGGGCCAGCAGAAGGAGCTCATCCTCATTCACACCATTCGTTCGCCGACCGTTCGGATCTCCACCCTCTGAGCGCGGCACCGGGGATAGGATCCGGAGAATGTGTTATTCCTTTTTTTCCTTCCTGCACTGCCACTCAATTGTTCCAATTGTACACAGCTACAGCACGGGGGGAGGGTTTGGGTGGTTTTGGTCCGTTGGTGCAACACTGGATATCGTTCGCGGTTTTACTTCCGTTTCTTCAGAGATCCCGACCGAGACTGACTTGGCTGCTAGCGGGAGGAAACCTGTTATCGTTCTAACGTTCCACGGAGGGAGGCTGTTCCTGCGAGAGAGGGAGCGGAATTTTCTCCGACGAGCTGCGAGAGTATTAGAGTGTCCTTGCTCTCCGACTAAGGGGTGCGGGAAAATCGGTGAAGAGAGTCAAAAAATGGGCGGTTGGTGTGTTTGATTCCGTCGGGGTTGCTGTAATGGGAGAAGTTAGGGAAATCGTTGTCCTGGTGTAACGCCTTCTTTATCTATGGTGGATAGTTTTACGGAAGAACCGAACACCAGGGGTGATGGATTATCCAGGTTCGAAGAATGACTGTTTATCCGTTGGCAGAGCTTTCATTCTAGTACTGGGTTGAAATTTTTATCCCTGCAGTCATGTTTATTTATTTATTGTCGTAAATCAACCAGACCATTGATGAAATTTCCACATTACGCGACTTATTTTTAATGTTAAATACGAACATTCTAATAGAATTATACATAATCAAATTTCTCATTACGTTAGTGTCGAGTAGTTTATTTATTTATTTATTTATGGTCGTCAATCAAATGTACACTCTTTCAAATGAACTTAAGAATTTCATAAGGTTCAACTTGTGAACGATGCACAGTGGGGCAGCTAACTCAGTGGTGTGGCCAAAACCTCTAGCGTCGCGGGTTTGCTTCCTACAGGTTTGCAGTCTTTGAGAAAGTTGTTCAATGGAAAAAGCGCCATCTTTTAGCGGTTTTGATTAGTTCATATTTCTTCTGCATAGGTGACGCTAGATTCTATCTTTTTAACGGAGCGTCCTAGAAGGATGGTTTTATCGACAAAATTGTTTATTAGATCAAGTTGAGAGATGTTGCCCAAGACGTCAAAAAGCTATCTTACACACAAAAAAATATATTGGCCAACTTTTAAGAAATACCGCAAAAAGTCATTTTTACTATTTTTCTGGCGAATAAAGGTCTACAATATAAATTGTAAACGGTGAAATATTGTCGTAATGCTGCAATTTGTTCATTATAGGCACATTTTGCGATATATCATACATGAATACAAATATATATACAGTAATGTTGTAAAATGGAGGTGTTATCAAATAACAATTACTCAAAATATAGCAAAAAGTAGCAGCCAAATTTTTGGGAGAGCTTAGTGTAAACGTGGTTGGATATTTCAAAGTATGTAGTTCAACAGGGAACTGCAGGGCTTTTTGTAAAATATAATTTTAATATATTTGAGTTTATTTCTTTTTAAACCTTGTGATCAGCAGAACCAGTAATCTTTGGAATTTATTTGCATTTTTTATATCTTACTAATGTATAGAAATCCAGAGCATATATTTCTTCATATTAAACAATATTGAATAGTGATTGACATTGTCTATCGAACGTGGGCGTCTATAACGACACAGCTGCATCTGCTGATCTTTGAGAAAAACGCATATGTTGCCTACAATGTACAACTTACTTCGAAGGCAAACATACGTTGCCATGCCAATACCCTCTTTGTTTTTTTTTAAATAATCGGTTCAGCGATGTAACTTTTGGATTCATGTTGAAGTATGCAGTATGTTAATTGGCCCAGTAACAATTCATTTAAAAAAAACTTTGAGAAACGCTGTTCAGAATTTGAATCAATGCAAGGTTCCAAGACAATATTTGAACCAAAATGTGCACCTAGTAAAACACAAAGTAAACTGATTCAGTAAACTAATCGAAAGATCAAGATTCAAAGGAATAATTTATAATTGAAATAAAAATGTGCAATTGCGAGGCTTTACTGGAACAAAGAGCACAAGTGTACCTGGTATTAGAATTTCAAAAATTTTGAATGGCAGAAACTTTTTTTTCTCATGCATGATATCTAACATTTGGTAGCATTGTAACATGAAATCGATGATCGATAAACGTACCTCTATCTTTAGAAACTTCATCTCCAAACGTTATTTCTTCAGTGAAGAATTTTTCGTTTAAAGTTTTAAATCTTTTTTCAATTGTTTTATATACGTGATTTTATAAGTGAAGCGGTATGAAAGTCACTTTCATCGTGATTCATCTTCATTTTTATAAAAACATAATTATAACGCTCAGCCCACGGAAATGGTTCCTTTTGATTGAATAATTCAAAAACCTGGAAACGCGTCACTCGATTCATTTTCTCCGACAACTCGAAGGATCAAACAAGTTTTATTTTCATAATGCCAGCGGGGAATCTCTCGGTAAAGGACGGTATTTTTTAAATGTTGTCCAATATAATTTTTTGTGTGTAAGATAGCTCTTTGACGTCTTGGGCACCATTTCTCAACTTGATCTAATAAACAATTTTGTCGAAAAAACCATCCTTCTAGGACGCTCCGTTAAAAAGATAGAATCTAGCGCCACCTATGCGGAAGAAATATGAACTAATCAAAACCGCCAAAAGATGGCGCTTTTTTCATTGAACAACTTTCTCAAAGACTGCAAACCTGTAGGAAGCATACCCGCGGCGCTAGAGGTTTTGGCCACACCACTGGGTTCGCTGCCCCACTGTGCGATGCTTTGGAATTTCACAAGGCTGAGTTATGAGTGTTGTTCTTGTACGCCTTTAAGCTTTCTTGATTACCGTTGTCAGTCGAGTTATTAGTACATGACACTGAAGAAACACATTGTAGACGAAATACGCGTATCTGTCAAGATAAGCAATACATGTAGTTGGAGTTAAATGAAAAATTCTAATTTATAAATTCACATTTCTAGTTACAGGTATTCAACTAAACATTTTACACTTTTTAGGATTCAGCAGGGAAAATATTTGATTAGGCTCCAGATTTTCCAAATCCGAACTGTCAGGTTTAACGTTTCACACCTTCCAGCAAATTTCGTACCGCTGTTATATCTACCATATATGATGCTGAACACCAATTTGTCTTAAACTGTTTTTTACTTCCAACTGTTTTTTCTGGACTGTTCTCTAGAAGTTTCTCTTTACGATTGCCCAATATTTTGCAATTGGGAGCAGTTCCGCCGTGTTTGGAGGGTTCTTCTCCTTGGTTACAATTCGCACACTATTTGCGGTATATCATTCCTGAACCACTTTAACGTAGTGGAAAGAAGCGAGGTCTTTTTTTTAAACGGGGTGAAAAATCTGCAACCAGACACCTGAAGAACTCAGGGTGCGGGGATGAGGGTGGCAACTCCTCGACCCTCTAAAAACCCACCTCACCTTAGGTCCTGGACCCTCCCCGGACCCACCTTCCGGTATTACTTCGGGGAGGGGGATATTGTGCTTGATAACCACCCACTATGTCTAACTACTTAGGGCCTTAGTAGTTAGGTAGTACCTGCGACCTGCCTTTGGTCGTTTCGCCATTTTTGTTGGAGATCGAGGACGATCTGGGAGGCTGCTATGCATACCGTGTCCCAGATCTCCCGGTTTCGCAGGTGTGAATGTAGTTCGCCTCCCCGCGGTGCATCTTGGAAACGTTAAGCTTCCTTTAACGACTTTACAGACTACGGAGGGAGCGCCTTACGGCGCAGATGCCAGTAAAACCCCAATTATGGCAACTGGCTGCAAAAAGAATAATGAGTGGTAACATTGTATTCGGGATGGATCCTGTGTCGTCTCCCTCATTCCTGCGGTTGACACCGAGCAGGAAATGGCGAGGTTCCCGCAGCACAGATCGTCACCGTCTCATTAAAACCTTGGCAGGCCTCCAGTACGTTCCATTCTCCTCCACCCATCCTCGCCAGTCGGGCGGGAGTAGGCTCAGATGACCCTATACCTATCTTACGCTGATCCGGCTCTGAACACGGTTCCCCACACACTTAGATTTTTTTACAGAAATCTGTAAAGTTTTACCGAATTCTCAACAGCTGAACGTTTGGTAATCCGATTTTACGGATTTCGGTGAAATTTTACAGATATCTGTAAAAAAATTACTGATTTCGTTAAAATTTTACCGAAATCCGTAAAATCGGATTACCGAACGTTCAGCTGTTGAGAATTCGGTAAAACCTTTCAGATTTCTGTAAAATAATCTGAGTGTGCATGAAGGGCCGTGTCAACCTCGCATGGCCTCCTGCTTGCATAGACAACCATGGAATCACAATAGCGACTACTCCACGTGGGTTTGGATAGTGGCTGGAGGGGGACCCAACAACATGGAGGAAACGAAGAAAACCCAGGAGAAAGCGAATCCGTTCGGTAAAGTTCGGCCTAGTGAGGTCCCCACCGCGTAAAACGGTGTGATCTGGCGTGAGAGGCACGTGCGGTAGTGCTACGGCATCGGATGCAGGTGTCACTAAGCTAGGCGTTGCCATGGATGGGCCAGGACTCATCCGGACCATGGATAGGATGCGGGAAACCCTTCCTAAAGTGCTGGAGCAATCGGACGGGATTATTGACTATACGTCATCGCGTTACAACATTCCGAAGGACATCAAACTGATCCTGCTTAGTCTACACAAGACAGTGCAAACTGCATGCAAAGATAGGAAGCGCTGGAAGCCAAGCTCTAGCCGAGCAAAGTGCCAAAGAGATGGCACAGCCCCGGGTGAAACGGCACCTGGCGTTTCTAAGAACCGTATCGTGTCGGAAGCCCCAGAAGGGAAACAAACCTATGCGAACGTGGCGGCGGGGTCTGGGGTCCATCCTCGTGACCAGCTCCAGCTGCCCGCAAAGAGCGAGGCTCCGGCGTTAAGCCCAGCGCGAAAGGCGCGACACCTAGCTCGCGAGTTGTCTCAAGCGCCGAAGAGGACCCGAGTGGCAGGGCCCCAACGACAACAGCCATAACCAGCACGGAAGCAGACGCTAGTGCCAGGAGGGGGACGAGTGACGACCCTAGGCGTTGCAGGGAAAGCCACTGCAATAAGGTCCGTAAAAAGGGAAACAGGACGAAAAAAGAAAAGGGTAAGCGACAGCTGGCCCACCAGCGTAACCGCGGAGAGGCCCTCATCGTCAAGACCGAGTCGTCAAAGTACTCGTACTAAAGTACTAAATTGGCAGGCCTAGGTGCCTACGTGCAGAGTATACTCGCACCGGCGAGATGCTCCTGGAGCTAAAGAAGGCGACAACGCTAAAGGACCCGGCGTATAGAGACCTGGCAAGGCAGACCATAAGTGAGGGAATGGAGGTGTGCGCCTTCGTCTCGCAGGTGACAATCCAGTGTAAAACCCTGGATGAGGTCACCGAGGCAGACGAGATCTCCACTGCACTAAAGGAACAGTGCAAGGCTGAGGTTGCTGTGGCAGACATACGTTTGAGCAAGGGTCCGCTCGGGACCCAGGTGGCAACCATGAGGCTAGCGGTAGTCGACGCGGACGCAGCGTTGAAAGTGGCGAAGGTGAAGGTGGGATGGTCCTGGGAGTGCAAAGACCCAGATCGGAGTAAGGATGTGCAGAAGGTGTGGCAGCACTAGCCACAAGGCCCCCCAAATGCTTGGTGTGCGCCAGGTAACTGGACGATAAGCATATCATGGGGAGGCCAAGTGCCCGGCCGCTAAGGGTATACCAACGAGCCAACCGCATTGCAGGTAACCCAACTAAACCTGAACCATTGTGAGGCCGCCCAGCAACTGCTGTGTCAGACAGTTCGCGAGTCGGCATCGGATATCGCCATAATTCCAACAATCAATATGCAACTAGCGATTTGAAATTAGTTCACTGTTGTAGAGCCCCTTGGTCCGAAGTACACCTTGAAGCCAGCACCTTACTGTACATATTTGCGCCTTTGTTTTGATTTGCTGTGTTATTTTGACAGAATATTTGAGAGTGTGTTCGTGTGAGTTCAATAGCAATAATTAAACGGGACCTAGCTTGGGACCGATGTGCTAGTACTGACTAAGCCAAGAAAAAAATCGTATTTGCTCGGGACTTACTGGTCTTAGAGTTAGTCTATGATAATTCCCAACCCAAACCGCATCCCAGCCGGCAACGGAAACTGGGTTGCGGACAGGGCCAATATGGTGGCATTATGGACGACGGGCAAGTTCCCAGTTCAGGAGGTTATGTCTACCACAAACGAAGGCTTCGTGTTTGTAACAGTGAATGAAGTGTTCTTCTGCAGCTGCTACGCACCGCCAAGATGGTCGATCGAACAGTTTTCCAATATGCTCGATCGAGTGACAACTGAGCTAACTGGCCTAAACCCTTTGGTAATAGCGGGGTACTTCAATGCCTGGACGCACGAGTGGGTGAGCCGCCTTACCAACCCTAGGGGCCAGATTCTTCTGGAGGCCTTGCCTAGGCTCAATGTAATTGAGCCAGGCCAAAATCCAAGCACGTACCTACCACAGAAACGTAGCAGAATCGATCATACATATAACATTCAACAGTCCTGGGCTGCTTAGCAATTGGAGGGTGGATGATGGCTACACCCATACTGACCACTTGTTCACAATACAAGGCAGCGTGTGGAAGGAGGAGCATCCACTCCATTCGCCCGCAGATGGAGGACGTCCTACGTTGATGAAGAGGCATTTAAAGAGGCGCTTGAAAGGTGAACGAAACTTACGCGAAATCCAGGAACCTTTGCGGCGAACGACTCGTTATGACACTTACACAAGCGTGCGATGCGACCATGCCGAGGGAAGTCAAACCGAGTAATGGCAGATCGCCGATGTATTGGTTGACGGAGTCGATTGCCGACCTCCGCAGAACATGCCTCCATGCAAAACGGAGGATGCAAAGAGCGCAGTCAGACGCCGAGATAATCGAGCGTAGAAGGGATGCCGCGAAGGCTGCACTAAAGAGGGAGATAAAGACCAGCAAGCGAGCCTGCTTCGAGGGTCTGTGTCAGAGGCCAATGACAAACCCGTGGGGTGACACCTACCGGGTAGTAATGGCCAAAACCAGAGGATCGGTGGCTCCAACCGAGCGTTCATCAGAACTGCTGCAGGTGATCGTGGGGGACTATTTCCGAGCCACGACCCGAGTCGATGACCCTCCCCCCCCCGCCGCCGCCGTAGATTTGTCCCATGACCAACGTTCCAGTATCCCAGACCTTAACACCGCCATAGCGACGGAAGAGTGGACGGCTCCGTCGAACACCCGTTACCACGTAGGCATTGACAACGGCAAAACAGGGGCCGGCGACGGGGTGACGGTGACGAACGACGAACTCATGGCGAAAGCAAAGTCGCTAAAGGTGAACAAAGCGCCAGGACCAGATGGTATTCCGAACCTGGCCATCAAGACGGCTATCTTGCTGGATCCCGAAATGTTCAGGTTGGTGATACAAAAGTGTTTGGACGAGGGCGTCTTCCCGGACGCCTGGAAAATTAAGACCATTGTGTCGCTACCGAAGACAGAGAAGCCACCAGGTGATCCATCGGCATATAGACCTATATGTCTGTTGGATACAGCGGGTAAGGTGCTTGAGAGAGTAATCCTCAACAGACTGACAACATACACGGAGGGTATAGGCGGTCTGTCTAATAATCAGTTTGGCTTCCGCAAAGGGAAGTTGGCGGTGGATGCCATCCTGTCCGTCACCAAGACGGCTGAGGTGGCAATCCAGCGCAAGAGGCGAGGAGTACGATACTGTGCAGTGGTCACCCTTGACGTGAGAAATGCGTTCAATAGCGCCAGTTGGGTGGCTATCGCCAACTCGCTCCAACGCCTACAGGTTTCTGGGTACCTGTACAAGATTCTCGGAAGCTACTTCCAGAATCGCGTACTGGTATACAACACAGAGGCAGGCCAGAAACGTGTTCAGATCACCGCAGGCGTCCCACAAGGTTCGATCCTGGGTCCGGTGCTATGGAACACGATGTACGATGAGGTACTGCGGCTTGAGTTCCCGAACGAGGTGAAGATAGTCGGGTTTGCGGACAACATCACCTAGAGGTATGCGGTGAATCCATTGAAAAGGTGAATCTAGATGGATGAGTTCCAGGAAACTGGAGCTGGTTCACTATAAGACAGAGGTCACGATTTAAAACAACCGAAAATCGAAGCAACATGCGACGATCAGTGCAGGTAGCTGCACAATCGAATCGAAGAGGTCTTTGAGGTATCTTGGGGTCATGATGGACGATAAGCTGTCCTTTATCAGTCACGTCAATTACGCCTGCATGAAAACCTCTATGGCTATGTCGGCATTGTCCCGCATGATGTCGAATAGCTCGGCGGTGCAAGGGAGTAAGCATAAACTCCTGAACACAACTGCAGGCATGGATAACCGCATTGAGTACCAAGGGTTACACTAGTAAGCTAGAGAGTACGCACAGGTTTATGTGCCTAAGAGTGGTTAGTGCATACCGAACGACATCACTCGACGCGGTCTGCGTCCTAGCGGCAATGACGCCAATAGGCATCGTCAGAAAAGAGGATGAAGAGTGCGTCGAACACCGTGGAACAAGAGGTATTCGAAAGACCACTAGAGCCGCATCTATGGTTAAGTGGCAAAGGAATAGAACAACTCCACCAAAGGTCGGTGGACCTACCGACTAATCCCAGAATCGACCGGGTCGGTTGGTAGGCGACACGGTGAGTGAACTTTCACTTAAAGCAGATTTTGTCAGGCCATGGCTATTTTTGAACAATCTCTGCACAGTCCTCCGCATGAACCGAGTGCGTGGAGTCGAGGAAATCGCGGAACATGTGTTCTTTGCATGTCCTCGCTTCGACGGCGCGAGATCCGACATGATAGTCGTAAGCGGTCACGACACAACTCCGGATAATTTGGTCCAGAGGATGTGCCAGGACCAGGACGTCTGTTTTTTTTCATACGGGATGGCAAATCTGCAACCAGACACCTGAAGAACTAAGGATGTGGGGATGAGGGTGCCAACTCCTCGACCCACTAAAAACCCACCCGTGCCTTAAGCCCTGGACCCTCCCCGGAACCACCTTTCGGTATTACTTCGGGGAGGGGGCTATTGTGCTTGTTAAGCACCCACTATGTCTAACTACTCAGGGCTTTAGTAGTTAGGCGCAAACTAGGACCATGACGTCTGGGACGCGGTATGCGTAGCAGCCTCCCAGATCGTCCTCGATCTCCAACAAAATTAACGAAACGACCAACGGCAGGTCGCAGGGACCACCTAACTATTAAAACCCTAAGTAATTATACATAGTGGGTGCTTAACAAGCACAATAGCCCCCTCTCCGAAGTAATACCGAGAGGTGGTTCCGGTGCGGGTCCAGGGCTTAAAGTGTGAGTGGGTTTTAAGAAGGTCGAGGAGTTAACACCCCAAAAGAAAACACCAAGGTTGCAACGGGCAGCTCGGTTGTGTGGACGAAATTCTGATTGGCAGCGAAATGCAGAAATAGAGGAAATCTACACTGAACTGAGACTGGAGTTCGAGATGACTCTTCTTGAAGATTTGAGTTACTTTCTGGGTCTGGAGTTTTTCCAAACTGGACTAGGAGTACAGTTTCGTGTGGCTGAGTCGTTTGGCCTTCGTGACGGAGGAAGGAACTGGAGGAAGGTTTCTTCAAAGACTGACGATTCGGGTCCACTTCTTGAGGATAGCACGGAATACAGGAGTCTTGTGGTAACTGAAGTGTATTTTGTCGTCTTTGCAAGGCTAGATGTTGCTGTGAATGCTTCAATCTTGGGAAAGAGTGGAAGGCGGATTGAGAAGTGAGTGGTTTGGCACTAGAAGGCAGAAGAAGCATTTGCTGCTTGCACTATGGTGATCCGGATGGGATGTTGGCGGGATATTCTAACGCGATAGTCAACGGCAGGTGTTGGTTCTCTCAATGCTGGTGCGACGGCGTCGTGGGCAAGGACTGCGTCACTCTACCATCCATGGTGTCTGTGTAGCTTGCGTTAAGCGAAACATTTGTAGAGGCTTCAGAGGCGCTGGAAATCTGATGAAACCTTGACAGAACCTGTGAACAATAAAGCAGATCAACCTGCATTGCATCAACGTTCGAATCGAATCGGAAATAAGTAGGCGTCGCTCGAATTTCACGTAGACAAGGGAGAGTGCAACGAGGGAGTTGTCAGGAAAAAAACTGAATTGTTGATAATTCGGATATGCGTTTTGGATGATACAACAGTTCGTTTAATTTACAAATGCGAATATATTTCCACTTCTTATATACAACGTTTGGAGATAACCCTTCTAACTGTCAACAGGAGCAACACTGGTTTCACTACATTTTATTCATAGTTGTTTTACATTCCATTTTCAGAGAGACAAAACTAGCTGTGGTAAATCTTATCCGCAAAATACACTGTTTCTTTGTTGATGTTTTATTCTTTAAATAGAGATCCACTAATATTGCATGCCAAGATTCGCCAAATTGTTTGCAAAAGACCCATCGGTTTGAGTAGTTGTAATATGATAGAAAGCTTGTTTCCAGCAACTATGTCACTCACAGTTAGCATTCGAACAAGCTTTCTCCAGCCTTTTGTTTTGCATCTGATTCGTTGAACTCTTGGATTTTTTTCAGACAATTTAGCGGTTTTTTTTCTGATTAAGCTGATCATAATACAAGAAATTAAAACAAAGTTGCGTTTCGTCTAAATTAGTTCTCCGACGAAAGCGATGATCGGAGAAGGCGTTCAAAGTCCACTAGTCTGCTACTTCTGGCGTAGGCGTTCAAGTCACCGGCTTCCCCGTCGAAGTTCCGACCGAGGCGAGGTGTGTAGACTTCATTACCTGTTCGAATTCGGAAGAGCAACTACGTTAGTCAAATCGAAGTGACACGGATTTATAGAGGATGAAAAAATATTGAGATTGAAAAACTCATGCACAGCTCGTTGCAGCAAAATGCCCATCGACACCCCATCCAGAAACATGTAGATATTTTCTCATTGCACAGTTGGAAGAATAAAAAAAAATGGAACGGTTTGAATCGTCATTCAACACTGAACAATTAATCACCTGTGTTTACAATTGTTCACCTTTGATCTCGCTGGATGCCGCGTTGGCACGTTTACCTAGCCTAGGGCCAAACCACATGCCGCTGTTGGCACCGGAATTTCCAGCACGTTTCTGCTGCACCGTCTTGGGCCAGTAGTAGAAGCGGGCTGGATTGGCTCCGGCACGTCCAACCCGCGGGAACGGAACCAACCCCTGGCGTTTCGATTCCCGGATGGGATAGTCTTCTGAAATGATATCAAAGTTAGTCTACTATCGGTGCTCCAGATATTTCAATTAACCCGCTACCATAATCATCTGCCATTTCCTGGGGAAGCGAGGCAGCGGCTGCGGCGGCGGCCACTGCTGCATCACTCCATTCCAGCAGATCCGGATCGGAACGACCGACCCGCGGAAATGCAAACAATCCGACCGTCGGTCCTCGCTTGTGTCGTACTTCACTTAAGCTGTCCATATCGGCTGCTGCATCCGACGGTGGAGAGATGGAAAGAAAACAATGCACAGAGAAATTATGAAAATCAACACATCTCCGATGGCGTTCACTCCATCCGCCCGCCAGCGTCTTAACGTTAAGACAGATGAGGACATATAAATGATAAATGATAACGACTTTATGACTGGCTGTGGCGAATGAGGAGTTGGTGTTATTTTTATCAGCATAAGCGCTGCTGGCTATTTTTCGACCAGTCAGTAAGAATGCAAACTGATGGCAATGTTGCAATCACTCCTCCTTCGCTTTTCACCGTAATCCTAGTGCTTCACGATGGTTTCAATTAGGAGAACAAAACAGAGAAAAATCTGTTTTTCTATTCGGTCGAGCCTTGGAGGCTTTAGAGCGAGCTAATGGTGCTTTAATTATCGTTTTGCTTGCAGCAGATTGGGAGATTATTACTCTCGTTGTTCTAGGGTATTGTCCGGAATGCAAACGTACGGCCAATTTTGCCGATTTGGTTGTGGTTATACTCAGAAAACAAAGGAAAAAGTTGTTCCATTCCGTGTTGATAGATTTTACTGAATGAAGCCCTAACTGTCGCAGCGGATTTCTGGTTTCTCCGAAGTTCTTAGTCGCCCTTCATAAGTCACAAGTTTGGAGCGAGGTTATGTTGTCACTTCTAAATAAAAAATATTGAAAACAAAAGGAAAAAAAACCTAGGGTTACGGGTTGTAATGTTGGCCTGGCCCCTTCACTCGCCCTATCAACCAAATATGTCATGATTTCAGCGGTAATCGTCGGGTTACTTGTTCTTAGGCTGTTGTGAACATCTCTTTACTTTAGTGTAATGGAGTTGATCCAAATTAAAAATTGCTTTTTATACAGTCACCGCCAAAATAAAGTGCCCACTTTTCTCATGAACACGCTTCATGTCTGAAGTCATTGAAAACATCCTTATATCGTATTCATATATTTTTCTTAGCATGGTAATATTATCATTTTAAAGATGCATGTGTATTTTTGCAATGGATAATACACATTTTTCCAAATTTATTTTTTGAACCATACGTGGTGTAAATTTGGTGTGTCATAATAAAATGTGTCATAATAAAAGTTTTGAACCATACGTACCTAGAATAAATAATTGAAAACATATTATGTGTATGTAATTTTTACATCCAAACGCCCCTCGTATTATTTATTTTTTGACGTTTCCAAGTGTTTGTTGATTTTATTACGGATTTCAGTTGCCAGTCAGAAAGATTCAGTGCGAGTTATCTAAATAACAAAGGATAATACGGTGGCTAGCAAAACTATTCCCTTGCAGATCCGAAAATGTGTTATTCGTGACATCGAGAAAGGTGAATCGCATCGCAAGATTGGTGAAAAGTATGGATACAGCAAAGCAGCGGTTACCAAACTTTTCGCAATGCACAAAACCTATGGTTCAGTAGCTGATCGCCCAGGAACGGGAAGGAACCGTAGAACAGATTCCCGAACAGATGCGAGAATCATTCGAAGGGAGATCAAGGAAGGGATTCAACAACCGATCTCGGACAGTACTCTACGCAGAAGGATCGCTGAACACGGTGTGAAGAGCAGGTTTTGTAAGAAGTTGCCTTTTATTAGCAAAGTCAACAAAGCGAAACGACTCAAATTTGAACATGCTGATAAACCTTTAGAATATTGGAAGACTGTTTTGTGGACTGATGAGTCCAAATTTGAGTTGTTCAACAGCAAAAAACGAGCTCGTGTATAGCGTAGACCTGGAGAGGCGCTTCATGATCGACATATCCAGGGCACAGTTAATCATGGTGGAGGGAACGTGATGGTGTGGGGGTGTTTTTTGTGGGCGGGTGTTGGTGCTTTGGTAAAAATCGATGGTATTATGACAGCAGATTTCTACATCGACATATTGCGTGGGAATTCGGAGGTTTCGTTAGTTAAAACTGGGCTGGAAAACAAATTTGTGTTCCAGCAAGATAATGACCCAAAACATACCGCGAAGAAGTCAAAGGCATTCTTCCGTTCCTGCCGTATTAAACCTATGGAACGGCCCCCACAGAGTCCAGATCTGAACCCAATAGAGAATCCGTGGGCCATCTTGGATTCACGAGTTGAAAAGACAGGAGCTACCAACAAACATAACTATTTTCAAGCTCTTAAGAACGCCTGGGAAGATCTTGACCCACAACACCTGAAGAATCTGGTGGAGAGTATGCCGAAACGTTTGCAAAAACTGTTGAAGGCCAGGGGAGGACACATCAACTACTGATCACTCAACAGACTGGATATACAACTTGTTTTTTTTTTTTAAGAACTGTGCACTTTATTTTTACATGCATAGTTTCTACTATAGTTTGATCTTTCTTGCAGAAAAAAATGAATTTGCAGGACAAGTGTTTTTTTATGTACCAGACCGTCGAACTTTTTTGCAAGTAAGTTTAAATAATTACCTTCCATGGGAAATTTATTTAAAGCAATTATCTGTCTTAGCTTTTTTTTTTATCACCATCCGAAAAAAGTCCATTTTTTTAATGCAGACGTTACCACTTTGTCTAGCAGCAAATCAAGATTCATTTCGGAAGTTCACGGACACATCAATTTGGCGACGAGAATGGGATCCACTAATACCAGGAAGTAGACTCCTGATATTGGAGCTCGGAAGTCGACGTGGATTCCTGACCAGGGTTTGGAGGAAATGACAAAGATGCCAATTTCATCTTGGTAAGAGTCTAGCAAGCGGTTGAGCACGGTTTGCAGCGCTTAGCGAAATCCTCAATTTCGCTATCGATGTCTAGCCAGTATAAGGGCGATTGAATTGTTGCAGTTCAATTCGTCGAAACCTGTCAGGAACAATGATTTTGTCACCAAACACGACGCATCCGCCGACCATGCTGAGCGAACCACGTCTTTGGAAGTAGGTTTGAACTGCAACGAAGAGTTTCTTGGAGCGGCTGGGCCAATCTTCACGGATGTGTTTAGCAGCGGTTTCGATGTAGCCTTTCGCAGTGCTGCGGAAAAAACAGAAATCTGCTCTACTATGTCGGAAATAATGCTTTCCAGATCTTCCTCAAGGCTGAGTGATGCGATGACGTAAGCTTCCGGAAATTCGGCTCGGTGGGAGAGACGCTAGAATAAGCCCTACATCGGCTGAGATGATGTTGGGCAGACCGCTACGTACCGTATCATCATTGTTCAGGCCAAGCTGAAGCTGGAAGTAGTTGAAGTAACCTTACCCTAAATTCGCAACAATGTTGCTATGTGAAACACACACAGTCAGCAAAAAGACCTACCGGGAACGAGGTCTGCATATAAAACACCTAAGTCAATGGGAATTTATTAGCGTCATCCGCCTAAAATCCCTGGAAGCCACCCGACACTTCAGAGCCTAACGCCCCGTCCGCAGAATCGGTGCATCCAGCACAAACGGAGGAAGATTGCACCCAGCACCAACGAAGACCCCAAACAAATTGGTGCACACGACACTACAGAAGAAGTAAAATGAAATGAATACTGAAACTTTGTCAACCAGAAGAAATAAATTAATTAGTTAGTCTGTAATTAGGATGACGATGGAAAGGTTATTTCTGATGGCCACTCCCGTAGTGTTAAAACGGAAGTTAATCCTACTGGATTGAAGATCCTGTAGTGCCACCCACAGAAGCAAAGATGTCACCACACCCAGAGATAAGATGGTGCAAAATGACACTTTCAACCGAAAACACGGCGCAATCAAGACAGGTTTCCAGCATCGGTTTGCAGATTCCGTGTACGCCGAGGCTCACCGAGCGAACTCCTAGCAGCGGGGACCAGCAACCGTCAATCAGATCAGTCCACTACAATGTGTTTCTTGATGATCAACATCGCCTGATACGGTCGCAAGCCAATCAGCTCAAGGCTCGTATTCCAGTAAGCATATCCATTTTCTTAGATGGATTCGGACTACCAGTTCCAGTGGAGGTTCCGCTAACTGTGATGTACGATGAAGATCCTGCAGTTTGAAAAACCACTGACAATCGACCAGGATATATACTACCTGACAGATGATTTCTCAGAGGATAAAGCCGGAAACATCGACGGTCCATGGGTGAACCAGCCGAAGATAAACTCAGTTCCTGGTAAAAGGCCGGCGCATGATTCACCTTCCAGCCTGGTTTAAATTGGATGATGAAACCTTAAAGGAGAAAATGTAGGGTCCCAGTTGTCAGTGGAACACCATAGAATCAAACAAACTCAATCATACACTTATTTCAATCACAGCAACCATTGTATGCCTATATAAACAAACCCACTGACACCTTATGAGCACTTAGAGGCGGTTGATGACATAGATCGACAATTGCAGACCATCGAGCAAGCGATGTTCCAGGTTCAAAAGCAGCATATCCCAGTGATAGATCAGTTGTGCAACGCTGTACCCGTTGATAGACACAGGTCAGGTACAGCAACAGACAGAAGGTCTGCATTATTTGAGGTGTGACTATAGCTTGCATACCTGCGGTGCACCTTGGAAACGTTAAGATCCCCTTAACGGCTAAAGGAACTACGGAGGGAGCGCCATAGGACGTTATGGAGTGGATGCCAGTAAGAATAACGAGTGGTACTGTTGCATTCGGGCTGGCTCCTGTGTCGTCTCCCTCAGTACTGCCGGTTGACAGCGAGCTGGAAAAGGCACACGTTGTCTCCGTCCCATTCAAACCTTGGCAGGCCTCCAGTACGTTCCATTCTCCACCGTTAATCTCGCCAGTCGGGTGAGAGTAGGCTCAGATGTCCCTATACCTGACCTACGCTTATCAGGCTCTGAACACGGTTTCCCATGAAGGGCCGTTTCAACCCTCGCATGACCTCTTTGCTCGCCTTCAAGCTTGCATAGATAACCATGGGATCACTATAGCAACTACTCCACGTGGGCTTGGATAGCAGCTGGTGGAGGACCCAACAAAATGGGGGGTAATACCTCAGGAACGTGAAACCCTAGGAGAAAGTGAATCCGTTCGCTAAAGGCGGCCTAGTGAGGTCCCCACCGCGTAAAACGGTGGTATCTGGCGTGTTCCGGCATTTGCGAAAGTGCCACGGCATCGGAATCCGGACCATGGATAGGATGCGGGAAACGCTTCCTAAAATAGTGGAGGTGTCCGAACAGTTGGATGCGATTGTTAACTTTACGTCTTCGCGCAACAACATTGATAAGGACTTGAAACTCAGCCTCCTTGGTCTATGGATGACAGTGCAGGCTGCATGCAAGGAGAGGGAAGAGCTGGAAGCCAAGCTCCTAGCCGAGCAAAGTGCCAAAGAGTTGGCCTCCAAGCTCCTAGCCGAGCAAAATGCCAAAGAGTGGGACCTCCAAGCGGGTCAGGCAGTCTCCGAGTGAAGTGGCACCCGGCGCTTCTTAAAAGCGGATAGTGGCTAACGTCCCTGTCGGACTGACTCTCTATCTTCGCGACCAGCTCCGGCTGTGACTTCCAGCTCGAGAGCTGTTTCAAGCGCCGAAGGGGGCCCGAGCGGTAGGGCCCCATCTGCTATAATAAGCACGCAGGTAGATGCCAGTGTAAAAAGGGGATGAGCGAGGACCCCAAACGTGACAGGGAGCACCACTGGACTAAGGTCTGGATGAAAAATACGAATAGAACAAAAAAAGAAAACGAGATAGAAGCGTTCGAATAATTATAAATGTTGAAATAAACAAAATGTTAACCTTGAAAAAACCTAACAACAGTAGAAAGGCTCTCATTACATTTGTAGATTTCTCTTAGACTAAGAGAAGTCTATAAATATAAATGTGCACTTTTTTTATGTTTGTCAGCATTTTATTCAGATGATAATTTTTGAAATTACAGAAAAAAAATGGTGATTGTTACCAGTTATGTTTGTTGTTTTAACCATTTTCAACAATTCATTTTAAAGGGTGTTTCGATCAAAATTTGGTCGACTTGAACTTGACGCATTTCTTTTCATTGTGCGTGTGCCTCTAGCGTAATACAACTTTTTTGATTTTGAGATTAGCACTTCAGTTATCAAAATGTCGTCGAAGGAAGAGAAGCAACGCATCAAAATTTTGCACGTGCATGGCGAAAATCCAAACTACTCTCACGCCAAGTTGGCGAAATTGCTGAACGTGGCTAAATCAACTGTTGCCAACGTATTAGAAGTATTCGGTGAACGTTTGTCGATAGCCAAGACAGCTGGATCGGGGAGAAATCGAAAGCCGAAGGCCACATCGACGACAAAAAGAGTTGCCCGTTTTTCCAAGCGGAACCCCAACCTCTCCGTCCGAGATGTCGCAAAGAAGCTGGGAGTGGTGCCTTCAACCGTGGATAGAGCTAATAAACGAGCTGGACTGTCGACTTACAAGAAAGTTGTGGCTCCAAATCGCGACGATAAACAAAGCACGTCGATCGCGAAAGTTGTACACGACGATGCTGACGAAGTTTGATTGCATGGTACAAGACGATGAAACTTACGTCAAGGCAGACTTTAAACAGCTTCCTGGACAGGACTTTTATACGGCAACCGGTCGGGGAAAGGTGGCAGATATTTTCAAGCACATCAAACTCATCAAAGTTCGCGAAGAAATATCTGGTGTTGCAGGCCATCTGTACCTGTGGCTTGAAGAAGATTGTTAACACTGCAACCGAAACCGTCAACCAGGAAATTTATCTGAGCGAGTGCCTACAAAAACGTCTACTGCCTTTCCTGAAGCGACACAATTGTTCCGTTCTATTTTGGCTGGATTTGGCATCTTGCCATTACGGAAAAAAGGCCATGGAGTGGTATGCTGCCAACAACGTTCAAATGGTGCCCAAGGACAAGAACCCTCCTAACACGCCAGAGCTCCGCACAATCGAACAATATTGGGTCATCGTCAAGCGGAACTTTATGGCAGATGTTAAATGAATGACCCGGCAATTCGCATTCGATAACAAAGAAGCTCAGCAATAACGAAACATGAAAAGGAAACAGAATTTGACTTATTAATAAAAACTTTGATCGACTCACACACATTACTGTTTGACTGAATTTTGATCGGAACACCCTTTAAATCATACTAAAATTTGTTTGAAGCAAACCATAAGCGTTGGCAGTCAATCAACAAATCTGTTTGTTTGCGGAGTTGTCATAATGACATGTTATGTTAGTTAATGGTAAATTCCAACGGATGTCATTTGTACTTAACTACTCAATTCCCGAAACAATTACCCAAAATTTTAGTTTGTTTCAACCACCATAGGTAGTTAAATCAAACTCATTTGCTGTTTGTGCCCAGTTTATCGTGAAATTCCGGTTAAACGAAACTAGAATATGTTTGCGTTTACCAACTGATTTTTTAAAAGAAAAAAAAAAACGAATTGAAAACTGAGTTATTTTTTTTAACTATATCTTAACACGTACGTCCCCAACCTCTCTGAAATCGAAAAATTCAAATTTAAAATTAATGATACTCTATCGTTAGCCATCGGATTTTGATGCTGTTTTTTGCAATAGATCACAAAATTATCCTCGTTTGTGAATCTGCCCTGGCAATTCCGAAAATATCCGTAGTTTTGGTTTCCAAGGTGGGAGTACCTGTCCAGGAATGGTGGACAAAATATTTTTGGATGCGAAACATAGCATGCGGCATATCAAACTTCATGATTTTGCAATACTAGGTCATCAAAAGACATTTTGAGGATTTCTGATCATACTGGCCACTGAAAGAGGTCCTGCGGGATACGAGTTCCTCCGGGAAATTGGCCATATTCAAATCTTTACCAAAACCTGGCTTGCGACATATCAAACTTCATGATTTTGCAAAACTAGGTCCTCGGAGGACATTTTGATGAATCCTGACCATACTGGCCACTTAGGAAGGCCCTGCGGGATCCGAGTTCCTCCGGGAAAGTACCCATAATCAAATCTTTTCCAAACCCTAGCTTGCGACATATCAAACTTTATGATTTTGCGAAACTTTGTCTTCGGAGGACATTCTGAGGGTGTCTGACCATACTGGTTACTTAGGGAGGCCCTGCGGGATCTGAGTTCCTCCGAGAAAGTGGCCATATTGAAATCTTTACCAAAATCTGGCTTGCGACAAATCAAACTTCATCATTTTGCGAAACTAGGTCCTCGGAGAACAATCTTTGAATTTTTTACCACACTGGTCACTTGGGTTTTTGAGTACCTCCGGAATCAAATGTTAACCAAAACTTGGCTTGCGACAAATCAAACATTATGAGTTTGCAAAAAGTAGATCTTCGGAGGACATTCTGAGGGTATCTAACCACAATAGCTAATTAGGGAGGCCCTTCGGGATCCGAGTTTCTCCTAAAAATTGGCCATATTGAAATCTTTATCACAACATGGTATGCGACATATAAAACTGGAATGCAGCAATTTGATTTGAATATGGCTGAGTGATAGCGATGGAAGACGAGAATTGGTGAGCCTCCGAAGTAAGTGCTTTACCCGATCATCGCATTTCATGGCACAAGTCAGCAGCATCGGCTTGCGTGCACGCTCCTCGAACTTCCAAGTGTAGTCAAGAGCAACATTTCTAGTTTGTATTTTTGCCGACCTATTTGGTAGCTACATGAATATGGCCACTTTTCCGGATGAACTCAGACTCCGAACGGTCACCGAAAGTGGCCAGTATGGTAAGCAATCCTCAGAATGTCCTCCGAAGATTTTTTATTGCTGCAAAATCATAAAATTTGATATTTCGGAAGCCAGGTTTTGGTAAAAAATTGATTATGGCCACTTTCCCGGAGGAACTCGGATCCCGCAGGGCCTTCCTAAGTAGCCAGTATGGTCAGAATTCATCAGAATGTCCTCCGAGGACCTAGTTTTGCAAAATAATGATGTTTGATATGTCGCAAGCTAGGTTTTGGAAAAAATATGTTTTGGTATCCCGCAGGACCTCTTTCAGTAACCAGTATGGTCAGAAATCCTCAAAAAAAAAATTTCTGACCTAGTTTTGCAAAATTATGAAGTTTGATATGCCGCATGCTATGTTTCGCATCCAAAAATATTTTGTCCACCATTCCTGGACAGGTACTTACCCCAGTACTCCTACCTTGGAATCCAAAACTACGGATATTTTCGGAATTGCCAGGGCAGATTCACAAACTAGAATAATTTTGTGATCTATTGCAAAAAACAGCATCAAAATCAGATGGCTAACGATAGAGTATCATTAATTTTAAATTTGAATTTTTCGATTTCAGAGGGGTTGGGGACGTACGTGTTAACTAGCAGTGAGATCGTTCCAAGAAAAAAGTTGATGTATCAGGCCATATTCCCTACAAACATTGCATGTTGCATAATAGTTTATTTAAACAGCTCAAATTGACATTGAGCTTGCTTTTTTTTTGACAATTGCTTTTTTTAAATGATAAAAAACTGAAACACTTTCTCAAACTATTACTAGTGAAGGCGAGCAAATTCTTTTAAATTTCACTAGAAAAATCTTATCTGTTAACAGTTACGCTAATTTTGACTGCAACTTTCAGACTACATAAGTGTCAAGTGCTCGACTTATTTCAATCATATTAGAACTCAATACTAATACTTCATCGTTCGTAAAAGCGATTTTGTAAAAAAGTTTAGCAACTCAAATTACTGGTTTGGTTACATTGTAAATTATTATCAATTATGACACAGTTGTCCCATTTTGATAATGAATCAATTATCGAATCATCAAATGACAAGTTTTCAAATCCAGTTTAGTATATTTAGAACGCAAATGTAACTTGAGGAACTCAATCGCATTTTTTTTCAATATTCTCGACGCACTTGTGGGAAGCAATTAGAGAAAAGTTTGGATTCCACTTTGGGTTCCGGGTTATAATGATTGTTGCACCGCTAACTGCAACTTGATATTATTCCGGATGAAGATTCTTTATCTTAACCCAATCAGTTGAACTGGTGGGTGGACGATTCTGGTTCCCTTTTTATCCTGCTTTCACTTGATTGGTTTGCATTTCGTTTAAAGGCCGCGCATTTTCCACCAAAGAAGGTATGGCCAAAAATATATTCGATATGTATTTATGATGTGTAGGTAAGGTGAAATGATTCTCCCTAGCTCTGTATCATCACGTTTCAATGAATTAATTGGTTCTGTCCAAAACAGATGTTTCCATTAGTAGGGTTGGTAACTTTATACGTTTTCAACTTGATTCGATATTTCAACAGACTAGTTCTAGTTCATCGGTTCTCATTCGATCACTTTTAATTCCCAACAATGTAGTGAATTATACACCTTCCACTCACCATCCGCATGGCAGAATCTAACCGTCGAAAGTACGACCAACATCAGCGAGACGTAGGCAAGCGTTTTGAACTGTGTCACGGGCTGCATTCTGCTGGTTCTGTTCTAATCCTTTCCAAGCTTTGAACTCTTCTCGAACAATCTGTTGCACTGCTTCCACAAAAACCGTTTTTCCGTACTTATAGAATTCACCGTTCAATTTATTATTCCCTTGAAAACTGGCCTTTGGAGGTGGCCAATCGACTTGCCGGACTGCGAATAGTGATTTCCTCTAAGATCCCGGTAGCTTTTATATAAAACCTGGAGCAGCATCTCTGTGATCCTTGGTGGAGATGGGTGTTGAAGTTGCCTTTGGATTGCCTTGACGAGCGCATGCCTGTTGCTTCTTCTTCGGCGGTGGTCAGCAGCTCCCACGTTATCTTCCGATGGCTCGGTGGGTGGTTCGTGGAGGGTGATTTTGCGTATCGTGTTAAGGAAGGACTGTTTGTAAAAAAGGAAGAAAAAAAAAACACGGAAGCTCGGTAACAGCAATGAGCCAACAGGTGATGAGGCGATTCGGTGACGTTGATGATGCTAATAATGATACTTGCTGTTTTCGAAATGGGTCCTTTTGTAGGTAAATTGTGTGAATGGGATATCATCAGTAGGGGAATGGCGGGGCAAAGCTTGGAACAAACCGAAATGCTATGTGATTAAATAATGGTTTGTCAATGGAATTGATCATTTGTTTCAGAAATGTATCAAATATGGTTAGATATATAAGCAGCACATTTAATATGCTAGTTGCCTAATTCTAACTATAGCTTGATGATCACAAAAAGTTAATAATTAGTGATGATTTATTTTTTGATAAATATCTTCTTCCTGTCATATTCAATACAATCCACATACTTCATTTATGTAAGAAAGCAAGGCCGTCTGCTCTTTCATTACCTTCAATGCCACAGTTTCCCGGAACCCACAATAAATTTACGGAATTCTCTTGGCACACCCTTCGCAGAGAAAGAATGCATTCCCAGAGAAGTTTGGATGTACATTTATAATTACTCAACGCTTTGAGTGCCGCTTGGCTGCCTGTAAACATAAAATTATAGGTTTCCTCTATACAATTTAAGCTTCCTCTTCAGACAAACGTTAGCACATTTTATTATAGCAAATATCTCCGCCTGGAAGACTGTTGGGTAGTTTCCTATGGCCGCTGAGCTTTCTACCCCAAGGGTGAAGATTCCTGCTCCCGTTTTCGCTCCAATTTTTGAGCCATCTGTGAAAATTTCATGAAACCATGACGACCTCCGACTTTCCAGTCTATACGTGACCTCTCACATATGTTGTAAGGGGTGCCATGGTTCTCCACAGGTTTCATCCAGTCTCCATGCGGGTAAATTTTAGGGCCCATTGCATTCTTTCTGAAATGATGTTGTCAAATTTTCCCTTCACTACACACTTAGATTTTTTTTACAGAAATTTGTAAAGTTTTACCGAATTCTCAACAGCTGAACGTTCGGTAATCCGATATTACGGATTTCAGTGAAATTTTACAGATATCTGTAAAAAAAATTACCGGATTTCGGTAAAATTTTACCGAAATCCGTAAAATCGGATTACCGAACGTTCAGCTGTTGAGAATTCGGTAAAACTTTACAAATTTCTGTAAAAACAATCTAAGTGTGTATGATCACTATATTGTATGCAAAACCTAAAACCTCGAAACCATTTTCCTCTAAGCTTTTTAGAAGATCATCTACAACGAAGGACCCCATTAGTGGTGAGAGGACTCCTCCTTGGGGACAACCTTCCGTTGCCCGTACTGTAATAGACGAACGTCCCAGCTCTGAAATGATTTCTTTTATTGCGAGTATGTTGTGAACTCCGTTGATTATGTTCAGGTCAAAGTTTCTTCATGGCACGAGCCATAAACGAATAGGCAGCGTTGTCGAAAGCTCCTTCAATATCGAAGAATGAACAAAGTGCTATTTCTTTTACCAAAAGAGCTTTTTCTACCTTTGAAACCACACTATGCAGTGCCGTAACTGTTGACTTACCAGACTGGTAAGCTAACTGGAACATAGATAGTGAACACTTGTTCAGGAAATTTGAATTGATATAATCATTCAACACAGTTTTCCATAGTCTTTAATGGGACTAATGAAAGACTAATGACTAAAGACTGTGTGATTTAGGAAGCGCTTTATTTCACTTTACTATTTTAGGTAGAAATATAACTTTTACCTGTGTTCTTGAAGATAAAATATGGTTGAGTCTCAAACTTGCCTTAGGATTAATGGCGAGATCAACACTGCTGCACCGTTTTGAAGGCTGGAAATATTTCTGCAGGCTGATAAGATCTCAATACATTTTCTACCTTGGCTTTTTTATATGTTTAATCAGCCAAGTCTTTTGCGGTGTTTTCTGATTCAACATGGGTGCCGTTGTAGAACTGTTTCACCTACAAGTAATCCATCACTGTTTGGATCTAAAACTAAAAACTGATCCAGAACAAAGGGGTTTCCATAATCAACTTTAACGTTTCACTAGGGGTTTTTGTAAAAACTCCATCCTTATTTTTCAGATTTCCAAATTCAGTTGTATGATCCTTTGCAAGAGCCCTTTGAAGTCTTGCGACTTCCGAAGTATTGCTTATGTTTTCACACGTTAGAACCCGGGATCTTCGTTTGGATTTTCTTATTTCTTTATTATACTCAGTAAGTGCAATTCTACACTGAAAGTTAATTTTAGTTTTTATTACAAAATCGAAGGTAATGCTCACAAATCCATTCGTTGTTTTCTACAACGAAACTGATTTGTTCTCTTTATGAAGATACATTCGTAATTAATGGCACACGCGCAGCTGTCAAAAGCACGAAGCTTTGGTTGACACAGAAAGATCATTCGTACATTGTACGAAAACAATACAAAGAGCAACGAATATTTGGTCACAAATTAAAAGGAAACGTCTCTCTGGTGTTTGTATGGAGGACTGACAGATCTACTTTATCGACTCAAAATGTAATTGAAGAAAAAAAGCGCAACCACGTGGAGTTGCCCAGCGTTTTTTTTTTTATTGTTTCTGACATGGGGCTCGAACCTGAATATATGGAAATTGCTCATTTTGAATCCGTGGTTGATCTCACTAGGCCACGCTGACTCGTGAGAACATGTTTGATTAATGATCATGAAGTTTTAGCTCTCGACAGCGCTTTCATTTTTATTTTGGGTTAGATAAATTATTCCCACCCATACCAGCAGGAACACCATCAACCATGAGTACGGTTTAAAAGAGAAACTGCGATTGTCTGGCCCTCACGAAGTTCATTTCGTGTATTTTACAAAAAGGTGTAATGATAGCATTTCACCAAATAAAAAGCATTATGAATGTTTCATACAATATACGAGACATTTGTTCTGTATGTGTGTATGTATGTATGGTAGCCACCATCCCTTCTAACCCTTGGCTTGGCTGCAGCTCCACTTAATAGCAAGATCGAATTGAGCCACCGATATGAATTCACAATATCGCTGTATGAAGGGCCAAAAACGGAGGGTGGACCCATAAGCAGAGACACTTACACGAAATCCACGGGAAATTAAGAATCTCCTTCCAACGATATGATCCAACAAATCGAATAACACAATTCGCAATACTCATTAAGCTTTCTACAGGATGGCTTGTTAAGAAGGGCGCGTCACTCTCCCTGAAACTGTTGGAGTAGAACTCGCAGCACCACAATCGAATCGGTAGGATAAGAAATAATACTGTTTGTTCCCTCCTAGACTCAGGCAGTCAATCAAACCATCGTCCAGTTTCAGCTTGAATGATACCCTGGTGCTCCCTCCCAACCCAGTATTTATTATATATACTAGCTAATCCCGGTGCGAGCGTTGCTACGCCTGCAACTAAATGAATGAACATTACATAGAACTGACGCTTTTTTTTAATGAGTTATTTTTTTGAGTAATAATGAGTTCAAACTTCTATCAGAACATTCTTCTTACCCAGAAAATACACAGTTTGTGGCTTAGTTACCTTGAAATTCTCATGATTGGTTGAAATTTGTGTTTGAATTCACCATACACCATACAAAGTTACATCTCTTGCATTCAAAAAACCCCGCATATCATTTTTGATTCCATTTGCTTGATTAGCTCTCAAGCTATGCAGAAATTTGTGTTTCATTTGTATGCGAGCCGGAAGGGGGAGGCGGTCTCAAACAATCATAAGAACCTTCCCCAGCCCCAAAAATACCTGCATACATATTTTCACTCCGATCGGTCAGGCAGACAGTCAGACAGAAATCCATTTTAATATAACTAAAAATCCTGTTTCCAATAACCCCCACCTGCCAAATGTGGTTTCATTTACTTGAATAGTTCTTGAAATATGCAGAAAATTGCGTTTCATTTGTATGAGAGCCCCCTCCCTTTCAGAGGGCAAAGGGGACTCTCAACCCACCATAGAAATATGTCTGATTTTCAAAAAAATCCACATGCCAAATTTGATTCCATTTGCATTATTAGTTCTCGAGTTATGCAGAAATTTGTGTTTCATTTGTTTGAGAACCCCCCCCCCCTCCTTCAGAAGGCAGAAGAGTGTCAATGACCATAAAAACATTTCTCTCCTTCAAAAACGTCCATATGCCAAATTTGGTTACATTTTCTTGATTAGTTCTCGACTTATGCATAAATTTGTGTTTCATTTGTATGGGAGCCCCCCCCCCCCTCCTTCAGAAAAGGAAGGTGTCTCAAATTAGCATTGAAACAATATTCATCTACAAAAACCTCCACATGCCAGATTTGGTTCAATTTGCTTGATTAGGTCTTGAGTTATACAGAATATTGTATTTCATTTGTATAGGAGCCCCCCCTTTCAGGGCGAAGAGGAATCTGAAACCATCATAGAAACCTTTGTTGCCTTTAAAACCTCACACATGCTAAATTTGGTTTCTTTTGCTTGGGGTCTCAAACCACCGTAGAAATATTTCTTGCCTACAAAACCTCCACATGCCATATTTGGTTCCGTTTGTTTGATTAGTTCTCGAGTTATGCAGGAATTTGTTTTTCATTTGCATGGGATCCCACCCTTTCTAGAAGCGGGAGGGCTCTCGAACTATCATAAGATGCTTTCCCGGACCCAAAAACCACTGAATACAAATTTGCAAAGCAGTAGATATAGTTCTTATGTTTGGTTGAAATTTGTTTCATTTGTATGAGAGCCCCCTTTTTAGAGGGAGGAGGGGCTTTGAACCACCATAAAAACAATTTCATGCCTTAAAAAACTCGTCCATTTCAAATTTGGTTCCATTTGCTTGATTATTTTTCGAGTTATGCCAAAATTTGGGTTCCATTTGTTTGAGAGCACCCCTCCCCCCTTCCTTCTCATATGACGGAAGAGTCTCAAATCACCATAGAAACATTTCCCTCCTTCAAAAACTTCCACATGCGAAATCTGGTGCCATTTCTCTTATTAGTTCTCGAGTTATGCAAGGATTTGCGTTTCATTTGAATAGGTTCCCGCCCTTTCAGAGAGGGGAGGGGTCTCAAATCAACAAAAACAATTTTTTGTCTTCAAAAACCACCACATAGTAGATTTGGTTCCATTTGCTTGATTAGTTCTCGAGTCATGCAGAATAGTGTATTTCATTTGTATCGGAGCCCTCCCCCCTCTTTAGGATGGGAAGGGGTCTCAAGCCAACATAGAAACATTTTTTGTCTTAAAAAACCACCACATGCTAAATTTCGTTCCGTTTGCTTGATTAGTTCCCGAATTATGCAGAATATTGTGTTTTATTTGTATGGGAGCCACCCCTTTTATGACGGGGAGGGTTCTCAAGCTAGCATAAAATCCTTTTTTGCCTTCAAAAACTCACACATGCTAAATTTGGTTTCTTTTACTTGAGTGGTTCTCGAGTTGTGTAGAAATTTGTGTTTCATTTGTATGGGAGCCCCCCTCTCCCGTGAAAGGAGGGGTCTCAAACCATCATAAGATTATTCTCCGGCTCCAAAAATTTCTGCATACAAAATTTCACGCCGATCGGTTCTTCCGCTCGCGAGTTAAATCATGACAAAGGAAACCCCAACTCATTTTTATTATATAGATAATCATAATATTCAATTCAATTAGAGCAATGAAATATACTAGAATATTTAATTTATATGTCATAGTTGCAATTTGTCATCCTGAGCAATGAAATATACTAGAATATTTAATTTATATGTCATAGTTGCAATTTGTCATCCTGTAATTTTAAAAAATATGATGAAATAATTAAAACAGTATTAATAGGCATATGATAATAACGTGAAACATGTTTCATCTTTACAGCTCAATCAGTGGCAGATGAATGTTACTCTGGAATGTGAAGATCATTTTGCAAATAAATAAAACATTAAACATTTGATTATACATTAAAAATTAAAAAATATGTATGGATAAACATAACCAGCAGATTTGAAGAGCATTCAATAATTTTATTTACATTCAATGATCTACATTAAAAGAAAAACACCTCAAGATACAATACAATAAAATATCTGTACTATCTGGAATCAATTTCCTGTAACCTTGAGGTATTAAATTTCATCAATTATTATTATTTATTTTTTTAATAAATAATTTTATTATGATTATAAAAATATGCAGTGATGATATGATGAAAATAATACGATGTTGTAATGAGATACTAAATAATATACATATTAAAATAAAATGCAGCTATTTGCCACTTCTGCTGCGAAGTAAGATGATATAAACTCTGAAATGTCGACAATTTCTAAAGTGATGTAATGAAGGAAAGTTTATCACCGGGCAGGCTGCAGAATGGCAAAGGAAATTTAAGCTAACAGTAAGCCAAAATAAATTTCATATGATTATAATTACTGCCCAAAAAGGGAAACTTAACAAATCTACAAAAATAAAAAAAGAGAAAAAAAGAAAGAAAATTTGAATCCTCCGATAACTCTTGAATCCTACTAAGCCCATGGATACTCCTTTATAACTGTGCAATAGAAAATGAAGGATCATAGACAATTTTAGTTTTTAAATCATGAAATTTGTTTGGATAAAGAAGGAAAAAATAGTATAGTAGAATCTGTAGTATGGGCTAAAACCGCATAAATGTGAAGCTGAAATAGCATAAAAAATATTGCGAAACGGTGTTACAATACAAAATGATAACAACAATTATATCTGAACTGTCTGCATGTCTGCTGGTTGTCGTCCTGCTGCAATTGTAGACAGACCTGCATTATCATTATCACGAAGGAAAAAATAATTTAAGATTACTATACAATATTTGATAACTCCATGGATGATCTGAAATTATATACCGTATAAAGAATACTTCCATTTTCGTAGTAGGGTAAGATTTCAGCATGCAGCTTCCTAACCCGGGTCGCGCTGCCTACCTCGCCTTGGTGCGACTGCCACCTAATGTATAGTTGACGCGATACAGCGTTTCTTACTCAGCCGCTGTTTGAACCGCACCTCTTTGGAGGACAGACGCTCGACACGCACCTCCTCAATCTAGCTGAAGTCAGAAGGACAACAGTGCCCAGGCTGCACTTCAAGCTAAGTACGCAACCCTTAGCTGGCGGTATTTGTCATCTATAAGCCCGGGGAAGCATGAGGTAGGAACTTGTGAGACCAGAGCTATGTTGCGGGGACGCACACTTTTTTGCGACGCACAATTTTGCAGCCCAATATACGAGACATTTGTTCTATGTACAAAATCCAAGTTTACGAAACGCGTGAAAGTTACTTTACGAAAATTAATTTTCAGTGTATAGGGGGTCCAATCTGAGGTTCTTTTTGATTTTTTAACAATCAACGAGACGTTTCACGCGGAACATCTCTGGTGGTAGGCACCTCAACCATGACCGCAACAATATCCTGTTTGAAGAATTCTGTAATGGGATAGGAATTCAGTGTTTTATCCACCAAAACAGCACTTCTATGCGTACTCTGCTTTACATCATAGTAAAGCTTACAGTCTTGTTTTTGAATACCAAGTTGCTTGTGCCGGGAGCGATTTTTTTAATGGCCTGTAACCGTTTGTTACAGAATTCAGGTGATTTTCAATTTGTGCTCATTTCTTTAAATGTACTGTTAGGTCTTTATACATTTGTTTGGTGTTGGTTAGTAGGGTTAAGTCAATATGTTCAGTAGTGTAATTTTTAGTAGGGATTCGAAAAAAAATATCAAATTGTATAACAGTAAAGTCTGGAGAGGTTCCATGCCAGTGCACTGCAGTGGGAAGATGATTCAGGCGGAAAACGGAAAATGGAGTATTCAGACATAGTAGGAAGACATACCAAAGCGAAGGGTCAAAGGAGCCACGAGTGTTCAACCATTGCTCAGAATTGTCCAGTAGTGAGTGGTCGCTAATACAGCTTCGAGTGAGATCATTTTAAAGTTTAGTTCAGGTAATTTAACAGGTGGATTGCCTTACATGAGCAGAATGATTAAACAGTTGAGCTAAATCCACTCGGAGGAGTTTTTGTGTTACCGTTCTGGTAGACACCGCTATTTGCTCCGTTGACGAGGTCAACCGACGCGCACGCAATACGGCTTAGTGACCCCAGTGGTAGCTAAGTCTAAAAGCAAAGGATATTCGCTTCATCTGGCCGACAATTGTTCGCGAATCCCCTCCAGATTACCCAGTAGTAAGCCGATCTTGAGACACAGCTCGAGAGGTCTCTTGCTACTGAGCATTTATCGGGATTACAGACAGTAAAGTTACAGGCCAGAGCAATAAGCTCGGCATTCAAGTGTTGAAAAAGAGACCCAGTTACACCTTTTAGCCAGTTTGCTGAAATTTGATCCTTTTGTCGGGAGTAACATCACCCTGTCCTCGCTACACCACTGCCGAATGAGAGGACTTTCTCTCCCAACGATCGTTCCTCCGATCCGAGACGGTTTCTCCCTACCACATCGACCGATAGCGACAGCGATCACAACAGGCGATCGTTATCGGTTACGTCACCGCTTGGAATCATCTGGCTGGCTGCTAGATAGTGGATGATCTGCTGTGCGGATAGTCGTGTCTGCTCTGACCAGCGGTGCCAGATATACAGACATGTCTGTATTTGTACAGACTTTTGAAGTGCCATACAGACCTCATACAGACTACAGACATTATACAGACATTTGTATTTACATACAGATTTAATGCAGATTTTTTCTCAGACGATTCTAAATTTAATCATAAAATAGGCTAAACCCGTTTCGAGTGCATGCACCTGGTACGTCTCTGCCTGGCGAAAATGTTTTATGCACTCAATCTGTACCTGATTTTTACTATTGGCGTTAACGGCGTTACCTTTACTCAACTCTTCACTCCTGAATGTAAATCCCATTGAGTTATTTGACGATATCATCTTTTTCCCTCTGATATCCGTGAAATTTTCACAGTCCTTTTCCTTGAAATTGCTTTTCCCCTTCTCAGACGAATCGTACCAACCCCTTCTTTCATTGCCACACTCCTCGGCTGCAGTGGAAAGGACTTTTTCATCGTTCAACCTGAAAAATACTAAACTGCGTAACAGGATGAATGCAACTTGCATGCAAGGAATCTTGCGTCCAAAGAATATGCTAAAAGTCATCACAAAGAAAGTGGAATCACCAAAGTTACGAAGCAAGCTTTTCGATTTTTTTCAAGTTACATGTATGATGAATCTAATAAATAATTTGTGTATGGAAAGTTTAAAGCATATCAATAATTTTTAAATACCCGCATAATCACAAACCATTCCTGGATCACTTTCCATATTGTTGACGACCGTTTCCGTTATCGTTACGACATTTACCGTTATAGTTGACAACTATATACTAACAATTTCCTATAAAGTTTTAACAATATGTCAGATGGTGAAAGGCCAAATAACAATATGCTGAATAGGCGGTTAAGTTAGGTTACCATAAAAAAATGGAAATTTTCACGAACAAAATATTGGCTGTACTCTATGCCATAAGGTTAGTATATAATCAAGACCGAGTGCAGACAATAAAAAACCTTTCAATGACAATATGGCATACATTAACAATATGTGTTAATGTAGATGTTGTATGGTGAAAATGAGATTAAACTAATCGATAACAATAACATAAAATGTGATAATATATCTTACATCCGAAATATAGTTTCGAATATATAGCAAATTGTTTTTCATTATGCGGGTACTAACCGTTGGATTCTTATTGCAGCCATTGGTGCATCATTTTTTGCATTTTAATTCGTTTGTGCAATAGTATATGTAGGTGTTGTTTTACTAACCTTTTGTTGTTTTTTTACCGTAACTTAAAAATTAAAAATATTAGTACCCGGGTAGTTAACAACATATTTCATACATTAATTGTTATGTTATGTATTCTCCGTGCGAGGAGTAACGATTATGATGTAGAAGGAGATGTTCGCTCATCACCATGAGGCACCAAGAGTGAACAACAATGTTTTTGGCTAGAATGAAAGATGTGAAGAGAAAGTGTTGAAAGGTCCGTCAGAGTGCGGCAGGTAGGAAAATTAACAAAGGAGAGAGTTCCTCTCCCATGTGCGCATCAGTAAACAGAGTGCACACAATAGATCGCTAAGAATAAACTATACAAGCCACAGTGGTACATGAGCGTCTTTCCATGCGTCAATTTTTGCCTGTTGAAGTGGCGGACTTGTTCCGTCGCTACAACCTACCCCGCAGTGAGATGTTAGGCAAAGATTGACGTCCATGGTTCGAGTACCATTGGATACATGCCCTTTCGCTCAATTTTCAAAAACATCTGTTAATTTTCCTACCTGCCGCACTCTGACGGACCTTTCAACACTTTCTCTTCACATCTTTCATTCTAGCCAAAAACATTGTTGTTCACTCTTGGTGCCTCATGGTGATGAGCGAACATCTCCTTCTACAACATATTTCAGTTATTTTATTCTAAAACCTCGTCCGAAACAGTCTTGTTACATTCTAATATTGTTTTAATAAATTCTCTTCTAAATTGTTAGGAATTCGAGATCAAATGGTTAAAAATATAATTGTAAATTACCGAAAACTAACAAAATTGTGTGTAGATAACCATTTGCTGTGAGAAATACGTAAAAAGCAATGTGATAAATTTTTCTAGTGTACAGACAAATAAAGACTTTTTATTTTTATGAACATGCAGACTTTTGGAAAAATCATCTGGCATCGCTGGCTCTGACTCCCAAGAAGGATGGATGGGATCAGAGCCACAATGGAAGGAAATGTTTTGTGTTTACTGTTTGTGATGTAGTGAATCATATCATATGTAAATATTGTAAATAAATGTGTGTTCAGGACGAAATATACGTGCTGTGTGATAGATGGACGGATGTGTGATTTTCCGTCCACTGACGGATGTGTGATACTGTGTATGTTAAAAGGATGAATAGAACTCCAAAAGAAACCCCAAAACCCAACAAAATACAGTCCACTTATGGAGACGCCAAGTATTTTCTACCCCACAACTGGCAGTGTAATTATTTACCCCCAATCGGTGTTGGTTAGGGTCCGGTAACCCAACACCTTGTATTCAAGAAACAAATCATCTTGCTTGTAGCTACATTTTGTAAACTTATGTCTTTGCCCCTCTACTTTTGGTAAAAGAGCTTTTTGCAGAGCATCGAGCTGCACTGTTGACATTTTGAGTTGTGAATAATTTTTAATGATTGTTCCACTCTTTACCCTTTTTTTTCGATTGACCTCGATTTAGATAAAAGCAATCTCATCCCAAAATATTTTTTCTTGTTGTTTTTTTATTTGTTTTTAAATTATAAAAAATCATGAAAATTATGAATGTTTTTTTTTTGCGGTTATCAGTTTCGATTTCGCTTCGGTTACAGTGAAAATAGCATCACTGGTACGATATTGCTTTCACTAAACAAAATTTTTGGCGCTAGCTTTTAAGCAAGTTTGATAGCTGCTCACGCAAACTTGCATTCAAATTTGCAAGGAGGTCTTATTAAAATCAAGCTGAATAATGTTTTATTCAAGCTTTCATTGCAACAACTTTAGTGATTTTAGTGTTTTTATAGTGTCTACACATCCAGAGATGCCAAATTTTTTTTTGCAATCTTTAGAGCGGATCACGTACGACAAATTCTACAAAAAAATTCTTTGTACAAAATAATTTATTAGAAAACAAGCATTGTTTTCATATTTCTCAGATATAAAATATAATTTATGGGCCCAGTAGAAAACAATCTATTTTCGGGCAGTAATCATACAAATATGTAATTTATTTCGCATTATTATTTGCTTGAATTTTTTTTGCTATTTTGCTAGGCTTCCAGGTGATCAACTTTATTTCATTATATCACGTTGGATTTTTTGCCATTTCAGAGTTTCAAACATCTCACAATCGTTGCGGAAGAGACAAATAGCTGCATTTCATTATTATATGTACATCATTCAGCATTTCTTTACAACATCGTATTATTTCCATCACATCATGACCTTCACACTTTCATACAAACCTGATTCAGGCGACATCTAGCATTCCATATATGTCCATCATATAACGTAGAAAACTACATCTGTGGTAGGCTTTTGAAAGCAACCGAATCTGTGGTAGGCTTTTGCACTTATTACTGAATGTATTTTTCATTTCCGGTTTGCAAACTAACTTTTTACCAAATCTGAGCTGATCTGATACATGCTGACGCGGCTGGGTAGCTCAGTGGTTACCCGTTCTGCTTACTGAGCAGATGGTCGGGAGTTCAATCCCAGGCCCGTCGTCCCCTTCTTTGCTATTTGTCACTTGCCTCTTTCTATCACCACTAGATTTAAAATAAACAGCAGTCTACTGCGCTTTCATTGATCGCATCACTTACCACAGTGAATCCATGATCTATAAAAATAACCTGCCTCACTAACACAAATATATCCTTCCCTTGGCAATTGTAGAGATGCAGTGGTGATCACGGTCTCTAATAACAACGATTGTCAAACTAATCATCCTAGTTCCCCCTCCCCAAAGACCGTGAGGACGTAGCCGGCGCCGGTACTGATCTAAAAATAGAATTAGTAAACTTGTACATTGAAGATGTAAAGCTACTCCCAAGCACCATCTATGTTGTTCTCTGTGCAATTACACTAGTTCTGAGGAGTAGCAACTACGATGTTGCACGGTCTTTTTTTAAAAAAAAAAAAAAAATCTGAGCTGATCTGATACATGCAGCGCGGTGTGCCATTTTACAGTTCAAGTTTTTAAATAACTTCACACTACTCATAATATCATTATACTTGATAATATTATTTTATTGATTTTACTTCATAGATGATTTGTTCATTGTTTTTTTAATGCTCATTTGTCAGCGCAAATAAAAGCGGATTCCTATTATAAAATCAGCATTAAGCAGCAAATAGTGACCATGCCTACAGTAAATTAAAATGTATAAATATTAGTTCTGTAAAATTTCAAATGTTTTAACAAACTTTTTCAGGATACCTTATATCAAGATTTTGGTAAAATACTGCTATCGCTGAAAATGAACGAAAACGTGCTTAAGCGCGAAACACAGAGCTTTATATTTTAAAACATTACAATATTTCTTGCATCTTAGTATTTGTAGTTATTTTGTTTTTGTATTTTTTTTGTAGTATTTTTCATTTACCTAAATATACACACTACCTAAGTAACAATTCAAGTTTTATTGTGGTTTTAAAGCACACTTAAAGACTAAATAATGGTCTCCAGAAATCTCATTAAACCAAAATTGTTACTTGGGGACCACATTAACACCCTTCGCTTCGGGACCACATTAACACCCTTCGCTTCGTACCAATCCATTACAGGCTTGGCGTAATGGCACGAAGCGAGATCCGGTCAGAACAGCGTGGGACCACGGTGAGAGCGGAAGAAAGACAGCAAGCGCTTCTGCAAGCATCCCTCTCGATAAATCTGCCCAGTTATGGTGCCGGTTGTAACGAACGGTTTGCTGTACCGTCCGCCCTCGCAGACCGCCTGCCGCAACAGGTACTTCTTCGCGAATTTGTCCATCTTTCTCTTCCGGAACTTTTCCGGAACCTCCATGCGGAACGTACCGACAAAAACTCGAGGCCGGGGATTTGTTTGGCGACGAGACCAGCCACTCACGGTACAGCTTCCGCGCACGCAATTTGGCCACCGTGTTTTGCTTGTCAGTCCGGTTTGGCGCCTTCCTGACCTTAAAAACACGTAGCCCAGCCCGCTTCCTGACCTTTTTGGCCACGTCTCGGGTGGGAAGGTTCAAGTTATTCTTAATGTACTGCCTTATCTTCCGCGCCTTCTCTGGGTATTCCGTTTTCGATTTTCAGCCGCTTCCAGCACGCCGCTCGATGGTCTTCGTCTCCTGGAACATCTTCACAACGCGGGACACGGTGGAATGGTGGATTCCAAGCCTTTTGCCGATCCATCTGTGTGGCTGACCAGGATTATCGAACACCGCGCCCAAGAATTGCTGGCGTAGCTCTTCTTGTTTCGAATGCATCTTGAAAACTACTTGACAGATCGCAATTTTGCACACATAAACATTACACTCGAAACTAGTATTACTCAAAATTTCTTCAATTTTTACCCACGCGATGAAAAGTTACACACAAAACAAAGTGTCGCATATTTTCCGAGTCCAATCTTTAATGCGACAATATTGGGATATTGTAGGTCATCCAGACTGTCCTTAAGCTCAAACATAAGTTCTACAGTTGCAACAGTGGCTTGTTGGGCTATATAAGGCGACTATATGTTTTCAAACATATTCAATGAATCTTTTGGAAGGTCAACAGTCAATATTTAAAAAATTTCTGATCTTCTAGGTCATCCAAACTGTTCTTGCGTTTAGAACTTATAATTTTCAGTTGTTAAAGTAACTTTAAGGCACTACAAAGTTACAATGAATTCAAACATATATAATTAATATTCTTAAAGGTCATCGAACATTATATAGAAATACGACATGTTCTGAGTCATCCAAACTATCCTAGAGATCAGAACATATGACCAACAGTTGCAACAAAAGCTTCTTGGATATGAAATGCTAAGCTGTGTTTTGAAACATATTTATTGGATATCTTGGAAGACCAACAGACA